>CM047884.1:20382548-20542548 GCA_026212405.1 Petrea volubilis
AATAAAATTGCAATAATAGTTTACAATATAGACACAATAGCCAAAAGCATTCAAACAACGCTGAATACAAATAAAATAACAAGAAAATTCATTAAACTTATTGGTATTAGAAATTGTATTGCAATGACTAACTCAATGAGATGAACCAATTAGCCTTAAAGAAATATTCGTCCTACTAACCGATGCGATGGGCTAGTGATACTCCTTCTAGGACAAGATAGTCCAAAGATTCGTTCAAAGCTGCACTGCTACTTCGAACCTCACTTTGAAAGCTAATCAACGTAAAATTATTCATATGCACGTAGATGTACATTCAAAACAGAAGTACTCAAATGATAACTTTTGTTCACATAAGACCAGCGACGCACTGCACTGATCCACTCAAAGAGAGAAAATTCTTATCAACTTGTAATTCTGTATTACGTTGTGTATTGTGTTTTTGCAGAGGAATAGGAAGATGCTATTTATAGGGGCAGGGAGACAAACAACATAAATGCTGGTCATTAACAGCTGCTGAAACCGTTTTTGCTGGAAATAGTCAGATAATGTATTTGGATGCAAAAGCGGCAACAACCTGGAAACGTGTCTGGAGTCAACCCAATCATTTCTCAAATGTGTTAATGACTTCATAACATTTAATTTGAAATCTAAATTTAAATTATAACCTTTATTGTAGGGCTATTTCAGTGAAAAGTAAGACTGAGCCCGCATCCGTGGTCTGTGGCTTATGGTCAGAGTTGGGTTGGGTTGGGTTGGGCAAGCAATGCGTGCGAGGGGGCCTACCCATATGCAATCCTTTTTGAATTAGTTTATACTAACTTTACACTTACCATATTTACATTTGAATTGTCAAATCTAAATATCCGACGTGGAATATTTACACTCAACATTGTAATAAACAGACAACACTCTTTAGGCTTTATTTATAGATTTCCATTAGATATGGTTTAATTTTAAATTAGTCCCTGCGAATGTCATCTTAACAAACACATTTCTAACAAAAGTTAACACAAAGGATTATTTGAATGATTACTTGAAAGAATTGGATTGATGAAAGCTAGGCCCTGATTTATCCTTATTGATTTGTTCTCAAAGTTATTTACTTGTGTTTTATTTAATTTCCCTAAATTCTTTGTTGAAATTCGAAGTCTGTATAAATAATAAAGAATTTACAATATTGATATTTAATGATCCTATTTCTCAGAGGAACAATACTCTATTTACTATTTAGGCGATCCGTACACTTGCGAATTTATCGAAACATGTTGTACTTTGCGCCCCCACCCCATGCACACACATAAAAATAAACATGTAAAAAAATTGCATATTTGCCAGCTCAAATATTTTAGAATGTTAAATTTCATAATAAAACAACCTTATGAGGATGGAATTTCGTGAAATAATTCGCCAGCAAATATAATCTTGGGCAACTCGATTTTCAATATATTTACATTAATGACTTCAAATTATATTGCAATTATTCAATAATTTTATGATTATATTTTTCTAAATTTATGTGTAAGAGATACATTAGTTTCGTTTTATTTGTCTAAATAATTGTAATGGTATGAATCTCTGCTTCTTTGTTTAGTTAATGTTGGCCTGTTGGGTACAACTAAGGTATGTCTTGATATTTTCAAAATATTTGATGTATGCTTGATTTTCGAATTCTAATGATTTCTTAAAAAAATATTATTTCCTTCTTTTATTTATTACATGTTTTCATTTGTTTGGAAAGAATAAGATTGGATTGATTAATATCTTTCCTTAATATCAATTACCACATGTTCTAAATCTTGATAGGAGATTTAGATAGAAATTGTTGATTATTTTCTATATTATTATTAAACATATGCTTCATATCTTTATCATTTTGGTAAGTTTGACTTGGAATGATTTGAATGCATTAATCACGTATGGAACTTGCCTTAATTACAATCTGGAACTTTAGTTTCCGTTTGGAACTTTATTTATTCTACTGGAATTAAGATCATCATAGCTCTTTCCATTTTTATCATCGATATAGTCGTTTGAACTTGATTTGTTAGGCTAGAATCAAGGCCACGATGGCTCCTTCCTTTTTCTCATCAATATAGCCGTTTGAATTATTAATATTTAAACGAGAACTCTCATCTCTTTGAAAGATGTGATTGTGTGAGAGTCTTATGGTTGAAACAAGAGTATTGAGTTTAATATCAAGATTCTTACCATCATATAATTCTTTTTTCCTTGTGGTTTCTTTTCTCAAGGGATTTTTGAGGTAAAGAGTGAGATTCCAAGCACAAGAATTCCTTGAGAATGAGTTAAGTTGTGAAATGTTGCTGGGTTGTGGAGTTGCTGTTGCACTGAAAGTTCCAGTTAGGTGTTTAGTGGATGTTTAAGCGTGCTACACTGAGGTCTTGACATAAGTGTTTAATTGTGAACTAACTGCCAGAACCAACTACACTATCTAGCTTTAGGGGCCGGTTAATTGTTTATTGGTTCTCTTTTTATCAAGAGTTTTTAACTCTTGATTGGTATTTACCTGTTATACTGGAACTTATATTGTAGCTGAACTAATACCGTTTGTTGTTAACAGGTTATCCTAAGTGAAAACTTAGGAACTGAACGTAGCCCAATTGGGTGAACCAGGATAAATTTTTGTGTCATTTTATAATTTTGCATATTTTATATCATTACTTGCTCTAGTACTATCGCTGGTATTTTTAGAACCAATAACTTGTTCTGGTACTATTATTGGTACTTTCAAACAGTAACTATCTTTTAAGGAAAATATTGATATTTAAAATCTTAAAGTTTCCGCTATATTTGACGAAAATCTTAAAAAAAGGTTTTTAGGCTTCATTCAATACCCCTTTTTTAGGCATATCCCATCTATCAGTTAATGTTACGAGTTTTTCAGAGTTCTAACGTAAATTAGGATCAGAGAAGCGATACTAGTTCTACATTGTGTGTAACAAAAAATGTAACTAGTACCACCTATCGTATACATTGAACCATTTTGAAATGTAAAATGGCTCAATACCATTCACTGAATATATATGTACACACACACACAGACAAACATAATACTATAAATGATATAATAATGATTTAGAGCGTTATCATAAAAATAGATTTTAACTATTTCACTTAGGCAAGCTTAAAAAAAATACCAATAAATTAATTTAATTTTTAAAATAACTTAAATTGACTAAAATATTCATGTACTGACAAATGACTAGTGCATGGCTAATTATTAAGCTGTATTTAATCAAATAAACACCTTATGGTAAAAATATTGCAAAATTCTAGACGTCTAATTAGGTGGTTAAGTGCACATTATTTTTGAAAATAAAGTGAATAAAGGTGTAACATATTCAAAGTACAATACTATCTCCAATAAAACATTTTGTCGGAAAATAGATTTGGGAGTATTTGAGCATATTTCATTATTTTGCAAAGTTAAACCAACTACCAGTTGGTTTAGGGGGATGAGGCGCTAGATCTCTTAAGCAACGTCCAGAGTTCGAATCCTGGTGTTGTGAATTGAGCAACTGAGTTGGGAGGGCTGCCCTCATAATGGGCCTCTGCAGTATCTGATCTGGATTAGTCGACTAATGAGTTGGAACTGGGTAGTTAAGATCAAAAACATATATATATATATATTTTGCAAGGTTAAGTAATAATTTCATATGTTAGCAAAGGGAGCAAATTGCAAATGATCATATAATTTCAGGTGTCTACTCTTATCCAAAAACTAATAATTAAATACATAATAATAAAACTTAAAAGAGAGAGTTTTTTTTTGCCCAAAATATTACTCCAACTAAAAATAATTTCCATTATATTACTCCTTCAAAAATATTTCCCATATTATTATTCATATTGGAACATATATTGTCATATAGGGAAAAGTTTATTGGTTGGAATTTGTTGTTTCTTTTCCTCTACTTTGTAAGCCATAATAATCCAATATTTTTCCCTACCTGTCTGAGTTCTAGCACGTTTATTATTATTATTTTTATTTTAAGTTATCTTTTTTTTAAAATTTTTAACTATTACTATATTCATAACACTTAGCCTAAATATCAAATAGTCAAATAATCATGAAATTATAATAAGAGTTTACATTTATTATTATTTTTAAATAGGAAGGTATTATTAATTAATTGTATCATATCAAAACACATCTATTGTTATAGATTTTAATTGAAAATTTAACTTTTATTGCTTGAAAGTGTGATTATAGTACAAAGAGTGTTGCCTTTGACTTTGTTGGAAAATTCGTATATGGATCAGTGTATGGGCCCCACCCATACATCGTGCGGTTCAGATTTACCCACGTGTTATATATATTTTATAAAAAATTTAATACATATTACGTGGTTGAATTTGGACCGCAGAATGTAAACACCCGGTCCATAGATGAAAAACCTGACTTTTCTAATAAAAAAAAAGAAAAAAATAGTGATAAATTTAATGATTTTGAACAAAGTATAAGCAAAAATTAAATCAACTTGTATCATTATTGAGAAATTAAAATAATTATTATAAATATTATTGCACCACATTGAATTCTTAAACAATGACTCTCTTTTCGAAATCAAATAGACTTAAAAATATAATTTAATTGCCCAATAAAAAGTATTAATTAGATTCATGTAGTTAATTTGAATTTTAAAGTTTTACAAAATAAATGAGAATCTTATTTTATAATCTCTTATTAAATTCTTGATATAAATAAAAAAAATAAAAATTTGTATTGGTTCTCACCTTATTACTAGACAAAGTCTATATTAATGGTTAAAAGAAAAATAGAATTTCAAAATAATATGTTGCTTGGTTGTAGAAATTGATGTGAAGAAAAAAATATATGGAAATATGATAAATAAATATAAATGGTAAGTAGGGGGAAGACTTACAAGAAGTAACTAATCATGGGCCTATAAAGTAGGGGAAAAGAAGAAAAAAAGTTCAACTAATAATTTTTGCCTACATGACAATATATGTGTCAATATAAGTAATATAATAAAAAATATTTTTGAGTGAGTAATAATTTGAGAATTATTTTTAAATAAAGTAATATTTTGAAAAAAAAAAGCTCTAAAAAAGTTTCATTGGAACTTGGTATTATCTTCACATATTCAATCAATTATTCCATCAAAATATGTATATATATATATATATATATATATATAAATTATTAACATATTTAAAATTGCTTTTAAACCCCAAACCCCTCCACCTAACGAACCGCACACGCCCGCACACACACACACACACACACACACACAAATAAAAAACAGACAATCCCCCCACTTTTTGAAACCAACGGTAAACTCAATTATTCATTCATTTCACTTTGCCCTCTCAAGAAACTTTGGTTACACAACAACAATGGAGAGGGTGAGCAAAACCAAGCAGAGAAATGCGAAGAAAAACAGCTTTGAGCAGAGAAGTCCTCTGCAAGATCTCAATCGAGCGCTTCCTATTCGAAAACAAACCACCAGAAAAAGCTTAAATCTTTCCCATTCTTCTTCTTCTTCTTCCTCTGCAGCTGCTGTTTCTTCTGAAGCTCCCAAGGGTTGTTTGAGATTTCTGCCCTCTTCAAACTCCTGTTCATCCTCTTCGACATCCTGTTCGAAAGTGAACAACGAGCCCAAAAGATCAACAAAATCATCGAGGGTGCTGCCCAGATCTAAAGAAAATGAGGTACCCAAAAAACCCTTTTTGCAGAAATCGAAAGGTAACCCGTCTAATTGCCTTACCCGGAGGCAAAATGGGGAAACTAATAAAAAATCCATTTGTAAAAGTACCCAGAGATCAAAGATTTCATCTGTTCAGGGCAATCCCGTGAAAAAATCGAGCAAAGGGTCTCAAAATTTTCAGGCGAAGACGAAGAATTCGGTAGAAAATTGTTCAGGTGAGAGAACCTTTGAGTTAATTGGGGTGTCTGATAGTCGTAATTCGAATTCTGTTAAGAATTTAACTCCTTTGGAGGGAATAGCAAGTGGGCGTGGTTTGGATTCTGTGATGGATGATTCAATTTATGAGAGAGGTAATTGTGGTAGTGCTAATGCTGTGAAAACGCCTCCTCTTGAGGCCTCATTGTCGCCTGATATTCAAACTCAGTCTCATTCTAAAATGATGGCTCTAAAGTCTGCAGCAACGCCTGTTTGTTATGGTGCTGGTCACCTTCTGTCTGGGGTCACTGATAAGAGAAAGTGTAGGCGTAGAGGGAGTCTCAAAGGAGGTTTCGAAAAAACCCATCTGTTTTTTGATGATGAAATGAAGAATGAGAAAGTGATTAATGATTTGCAAGACTGTTCGATTCCTTTGCCTGCTGAGGCTTCGGTTCGGTGGATGTTATCTCCATGCAAGGAGATGCGTGAGGATGATCCGGGGAGTGATTCACGAAACAGGTGCAATGCTGCAGGCACACTTGATTATTTGTCTTCACCTTCTATTGTATGTGGAAATGAATCTGATTTATTATGTGCTGATAGTAACTGTAGTGGCAGTCGTAGCGTTGGTAATGTGGCAAAGAAAATGAGAAGTAGGAATGTGATAGGGGATAAGTCTAGATTGTCCATTGGTTCTTTAAATAGCGGGAATATCATTCAGACACCTAACTCAGAGTCCACCTCAGATGCGTGTATTGTTCGGTCTGAAGTTAAACTGATCACCGAAACTATAAAAAGAGTGAATTTATTGGCCTCACCTCAAAGTCCTGTTGACCCTGCTCAAATTGAAGACAATATGGATAGTGTCTCTTCTTGGGCGTTGGATACTGTATTATCAGATAATTTGGGACTATCCCGGATGAGGATATCTTGGCGGGATGGGTTGGTGAGCAGAATTGTTGAAAATGATGAATTTGATTGCCAATGCTGCTTGTCAGATGAAGAAGAGACGGATGCATATGGATCCAGGATGTTATATCCTCTGTTTGAATCAGGTGAAAACCAAGAAAATGATTCAATAATGGATAAGAATCTGTCACCAGTGCTTCTTGATTATGAGCCTTGTATTTCTGCTAGAGGGAAGGATAAATTGTTGTCAGATCAAGCTAATGCGTGTGCAGAGTCCATTTGTACCGATGGGGGTGGCTTGGCTGCTTCTGATGATTCGGATTGGATATATTGCCATGAAAACAAGTTGTTTACTGTCAGATAGTTGCCGCTCAATGTAAGTTCTTCTTAGTTTTGTTTTTATGTCTCAATGCATCTATTCGATATGAACTTTACTGAATAAGACGGATTGAATGATCATTCACTATAGATTGTGAATTTAAAATCTGAAGGCTTGTTCTTATCGAACTTGGTTTTTATAAGGAGCATCACTAATTCTTGTTTAGGCTCATTTTTCCTTATTAATGTTGTTTGTATGGTCCCCAAAAGCAAATTATTAATCTATATACAATTCAAATGAAGTTAACTCTTATAATACCATGCTTATAAGTGAGAATGAGATACTTCTGAATTGATAAGTAATTTTTTACTACATCAGTGTCCTATAATTACATATAAGTATAATTCATACCAAACCATTTCCCGATCACATTGAGCTTGAATTTAAACTCGAGCCCTAATACTGCTGTGAGAGAAATTCTGGCTTGGATGGCAACATGAAGCTTGGTAATCATGTTAGAGAATTTTCGAGCTAAGCAATTGGACTTTACTCGTTTTACATGTTTGAGTTAGTAATTACAATTTACAAAACAATTATTGTAACTTCTGCTTTAACACAATTGCGAGATTATCTTTATATTATTACTTCTTGGAATGTTATAACTGATTAATTACCTTCCATTGCGACTGTTGCAGGACGGGGAGCCACACGATGTGGTATGAAATCCAGGCTGAAATGCTGTGTGGTATATCAGAGATAAGATATCGATACTCTTCTGTGAAGGTGATGCCTTTCCCGATTGAATGATTGGTGGTAAGTCCAGCTAATTGTCGAGTTCGGAGACTAAAACACTGTAAGCATACAACTTGCAAGCGGATCAATATGTAGCTGTTGATATTTAGAGTTTTTAGTTTGGTATACTACTGTTCTTGTTGTAGCTGTGCCAATTGAAGAAGGGATCAAAATTTACATTTAGGGAGGAAGCATTTGTACTTATCCAATGTCATTTGTAACCCTGAAATAAAAGGGAATGTTCTGTATGGAAAACATTCTTTAAAAACCATTCAAATAGCTGAGCTGTAGGTTCATTTTCCCTTCTCTCAAATTATTGAATATCAAGAATGATCAACTTTGTCAATATGTAACATGTGTTTTTCTTTATAATTATCAGATAAATGTTCTGTTAATTCCAGATAATGGTGCTTGTATCTTATTTACTCTATGGGACTTTTTTTTTCCTGACAGTTTAAGAGTGTTTGCAATACTTGCCTTTGTTCTTTTCTTTACTTCTTTTCATTTTATTTTTAGGTTTAGTTTTTATTTTTAAGTTGGAAAAAACTAAAAGCTCAAAAAGTGGCTTCTACGCTTTATAGCTTCTAATTTTTTCAACTTCTTGCAAGTTCTATTTTTAAAAATTTTGAAATTCTTGACTACCAAGATTGTTGAACTTTGTCACTATGTGACAGTCATCGTGTGATATATAGAATTTCAGAAAGGAGCACACAAGAATGGCCCTTACGGTCCAGATTCAGCCACGTGTTATATATTAATTTTTTTACAAAATACATATAACTCGTGACTCAATTTGGACCGTAACGTGCATGGGTGAGACCCATACACCTGGTGCATACAAAGAATTTTCCAATAAACTCAATGATGATCTTTATAACTTCCGCAATCTCACCATTCTTGTTGCGCTGGTCTCATCCACTCAAATTAATAACCTTTGTTTAATGGTATTAGCATTTGGGGCACTTAGCGTTTCAACATTTGTTTTTTCATTGATGATTTTGAGGTCTTAGATGTTAATTATTTTCATCATTTTTGCGATGTGTGTCATGGAGCTAAACAAGCTAATATCACCTCCCTTAATGAAATTATTCGAATGTGCTTGTTTAATTTTCTTACATTGATGAAAAAAAACAGATACGGAATTTGTATTACAATTGCCTCTTAGAATATATATATATATATATTTTTTTTGTCATTTTTAACATTGTTGTTATTAGTTTATATATGGAAATATATTCTATATTATACATATATCTTTTTTTTTATTTTTCATTGTCCTTTGCTGACTTGGTATGATGTTGATTGGATCATATTGGGATAATGCCATTAAAAGTTATAAACTTGCTAATATTTTATATATTCTTTTCTCTCACTCCAAACTAGTGGTTTATAATTAACATAATGATGTATTGAGATGTAGACGCTATACATTAGATAATGATCTTTGATTTTATCTTAGGCAGCCATGTAATGTATTAAAAGACATTAATTAATTAGACTAATGCAACCAAGAAACACTTTTATTAATTTATCATCAGATAATAATAGTGGTAGCTCATAGTACGCTTTCAATTGGTTGCTTTTTCCCCTGTTTTTGACAAACTTTTAGAGAATGTATTTAAGAAAATTAAATGAATGGCACTTGGGGTAGACAGATGGGAGTTTCTAGGCATTTCTAAGTATCTAGGCTTCTTAAGTGAAACGCAATTAATTTTATTATTCATCGAGTCATTTTCATTTTGGGGCACTTTTTGGAGCATCATTTTCAATAACCGAAAGTGGTTTTGGTGAACAAGGCAAAGGCTGATGACTTTTGTATGCCAAGATATAATCTCTTTATTTGTAATTTTAAGATGAGTACAATGATGGAGCTATGTATAGTTTAGGCATACGTGCATTTTGTGAATACAAATATTATTTTAATTGCAAAATAATTTATTTATATATAAATATATGTATATTTAATATTATTAGTATTTGATGATTACACATTCTAATATTTATCCTTTATTGGGCAGTACTGATGTAATTGATTGATTATAATAGATAGCTTAGATTTGAATGTCCACCTTTATGGTCCTGTAATGCACTTTCTGATCGTCTTACAATACAAATTCTAGGTGCACACCTTACTATGTGGGATACTGGCTCCGCCACTAAAGAAAATATGGTTAATGATTTCTTGATTATTAGAGTGATCAATTAAATATTATTATTAATCTATGAAAGAAAATTAAATCATTCAGGCTCGTCTGTCTATAACGGTGTAAATGGCTATTAAACAGAGCGGACATGTAGTATCCGAATCCATATGATTAAACTTTCTATTATCCCGTATTCTTATCCAAATCTGACGAATATTCAAAACCTTATATCCAAATTCGAATTCGAAGGATATTTTTCAAATTCGGATATATCTATATAGTTTAGCATTTGTGAAAAATCAAATAAAATTATGGATACCACTTACAATTATCCAAATATCAGATTAAATATCCGAATTCGATTATTTGAATATCCGAGTCTGTTTATATAAATAAAAAAAATCAAATAAAACTTATATAACTTACCTAATTAAAATTTTTGTATGTATAAAAGTATAGTATATGCTCATTAATATAAGTAAAGTTAATATATTTACTTATATTTTTATTTCGTTTTAAATTATGGATGTATGAGTTAATTCGATTTTTTATATATCTATTTTACTCGCACATTGTCTACTATTACTGATGATGATGATGATGATGATGATAATAATAATAATAATAATAATAATAATAATATTTTAATATTATTTGTCGGATACAGATAATGAATATAATTAAACGAATATATCCGATAGATATAAATTCAAAGCAGATATTAAATGGAGCGAATATGTAATTATCATACTCGTATCCATTTATTATTCGAATACTTGTAACTAAATACGGATAATATTCACTTTATACGAATATGGATGCGAACGATAAACAAAATTTCGATTCCCTATTTACAACACTATTTGTCTGTTACACGTCTAGAAGGCAATTATTTCCATTGATCATTTACTAGAGAAATGGTTACCCAAGTCAATTGCAGTAAATCAATTTTACTTTAATAGAATTAGCTATGCATTAATTAAAGACATGGTTCGATTGACTAATAATGAAAATATTGGCAATGTTTCGGGTCTTTATATAATTCTATTATTATTTTCATTTTCTTTTGGTAATGCGTCACCCCCCCCCCCGCCACCCCCCCCCCCCCCCCCCACCACCAATATCATCTATATGAAAATAATCATATTAAGCCCTAAGCTTAATAACTCTGACCAACTATTATCATTAAAAAAGGCTATAAATGAATATAAATTTACAATATTTTAACTTATAATGTCAAATCAAATCAAATTAGCTTATAATTATAAGAGTAGTGGAGATTGCATATACAAGCGTGTACACAGGTGTACAAAGTCTGTAACAAAATACTTGAAAATCAACCCACACAACAAGAAAAAGAGCAAAATTGGGGACAACATAATAGGAAAGAATATAAAAGTGTCACTAACTATATATATTTAATGACAAGAAATATTAATTTGTTATAAAATTAATTATTTTTACAATGTTAATGATGATAATAATAGCGTTTAAGTTGCACCATCACCATTAACAATTAATAATAACTTTATGGTAAACACTTAATGTCAAGAAAAATCTCGTTACAAATATAAAGTGACAACCTTTTTATTCTTAAATTGCAATGATAGATGTGTCACTGTTTATAAATAGTGACAACTTAAAAATTTAGATCTTACCAATATTAAATCATTTTGTGACGAAAAGAAAGTTATTAACACTAAATGAATTTAATTACTGATAAAATATAAGATACGTATAATGACAATTTTTACATATTATTTTTATATTTTATAATTAATATAACTTTTCTGGCAGTGCCACTTAATTATATAGTCTTTTACATTTGCAAGCATTTGTTGACCATTTACTATTTTTAAAAGAAAAGTGCACATACGCAAAATTAAACGTAAGTTAAAAAACAATAAAATAAAAAGAAAATTAATGTAGAATTGGTTTACTTTGAAAAAGACAAGGGAAGACTTCCACTAACACGTTTCATTGACAAATCCATAATTATCCAAGCTTAAACTTGTTTGACATGGCAATTGGGTGGAAGCAATTAGCTAGTGTTTGACCAAATCGAAAAGAAGATATTATTTTTAATTTGCAAAAATAATGGAAACAACAAATGAACAAGTTATTCGCTTATTTATTATTTGTGTAAGTACTAATGTATTTATTCTTCTTTTTTTTTTTTTTGCCTTCTTTTTTGAAAAAAACAAAATATAATTGGTGGTAAGGAGTATTCATTAAAGTAAATTAAACGAGATAATTACCCTCGCCTCTTATGAGTTTAGGTAAAATTACAAATAACCCCTACTTGTTCGAAAGTTACCAATACCCTTTAGATACATATCAACGTTTACAAAAACACCCTGTCATTAGTGAATTATCAAAAATGCACTCGGTCAATTTTTTTCATCATTTTTTGAGGACTGAAATATACTTTTTTATTGTAAGATTTTGAAACTTGAAGGGTGTTTATTGTGAGTTTTCAAATTACGTAACGGTATATCTGTAATATTTTCGAAACAAAGACATGCAACGAAGGGCCGCGCTTTTCGACGGATTTTTTCAGCGGTATTTGGAAGAGTCTTGAGCTAATTGCAATGAGCAACACACTGGTGAAACCTATTTTGGGATAGGGCCGATAGTGACAAAGGAATTGGACGGAGGAGATGTAATGCATGGCGAGTTAGGGTTTGATGTAATTTTTGTTCAATTAAATCCAAACGAATGGAGTGTTAACAAAATTTATTGAGGAGTTTTAACGGGCTTAAGGAGAGGAAAAAATCAATGTGTAGCTTCACCATCCAAATAATAGCGATATGGCGGTGAGGCGAGGTATTACTCATGTTCAAAATAGGAGGGGTTATTTGTAATTTTGCCAAAACTTAGGAAAAGTGAATGTAATTCTTCCTTACAAGTATTTAGGGGAAAAATTGCATTATAGTCTTTTTGTTTGATTTAGTAATAAAGGGACAAAATTGAGGAGGTTTTGATAATTTTTGAAATAAGAGGGAATTATTTATAATTTCACCTAAATTTAGGAGAGGTGAGGGTAACTATTCCAAATTAAAATGCTGTACTATCTCACGTGGATTATAGTTTTTATTATTATTATTATTATTATTATTATTTTTTTTTTGGTTACAAAAATAGAGGGGAGATAGGTTACTCAAGAACCCTCCAACAGGGAGCATTGCGCCGTAGGGTACCACACACATCTGGGAACACGTGTGCCCTATTAATCCCGGGACCAGAAATCTTTCCACGGCTCCCGCGAATGGACCCCACAAGCGTAGGTTTGCCAACCATCAAGAGGCTATGGCGGGGATTAGAACCCAAGCATTGAGCGAGGAATTCGTCCCATCTTACCGCTGAACCAACCCCTTGGGGTTTTATTATTATTATTATTATTTGGTGTACGTGTCTCTGTGTTTCTTGTTTGAAATGAAGCTTTCATGGCTGATGATTATAACTTTACTATTAGTATAATTACTTCATTGCATTAATCATAATATCATTATATATAGAACTAATTTAAAGGACTAGGAAAAAGGTTAGCAGTTGTATCGAAAACACTGGCTTAGGGCTGTAAACGGAAAACCGAAAATTCGATTACCGTCCGCATCCGTATCCGTTTACGAGGTATATTATCCGCATCCGTTTAAAGTGGATATATCCGTATCCGATTATAGGTATCCGAGTAATAAACGGATACGGATATGGTAATTAGATATCCGCTCCGTTTAATATCCGTTCCGATTGTATATCCGTTGGATATATCCGTTTACTTATATCCGTTATCCGTATTCGATAAATTATTATTATTATTATTATTATTATTATTATAACCTTATCTCTTCTTACCCTTTATATGATTTAATTAGATTATTTATTAATTTATATACATTATAAGAATAAATAGAAAAATAGGAATGAATAATATGAATTATATTAATTGCATTAATGATAAAATATACTAATATCTTCTTACTTTTGATGTGCTTTAATTAGATTATTCATATTTGTATATTTGCTATGTTTATAAATTTTTATTTTATACTTTAAGAATAAATTAAATGAGTAATACATATTATATTAATTATAATAAACCTCGATTGGTCCTCATGGTGGCATAGCAATTCTAGAATTTTCTTCCAAATAGTGGTTCGCTGTGAAATAAATATTCGGGCCACCATATGTAATCAACTATTGGGACCACAATTGTTTTTCTTACAAAGAAACAATAAAAATAACGTCACGTCACACAAAAACGTGCCACAAGCCACATGCACCACCAAATTCACCTCAAATGCACGCCAAATTCACATTTCCAGTTACAACAACTCACAGGCCACCAAAATTCAAGACCTCAGATTCTCCATCTCCGACGCTGACACCGCCTCAGCGGCGGATGATGGGCGGCTCCGCCACATATCTTCCTTGACTCCACTGCGCCGCAACCGGCCAGATCTCGAGAGATTTACATAAACAACTCCGACGAAACCATCAGGACTCCAAAAACTCGTGGATCTCCGGTGTGTACGTAATACTTTTTTTTTTTTATCTACATAGATAATATTTATGTTTTACAACGATATATATATATATATATGTATATTATGAATCGCACTTAGAATAATAGTGTCATATCCACATTTCAGATTCAGATCTGCAGAACAAGCAACAGAACCATAGTTATCGAAAAATCCGATCTTCTCATTTCGCCACCTGAAAATCCACAATAGGTAAGCAAATATTACATTTTAGCTTCGCCTCTCACTTCTTATTGTTCAAAGATTATTGTCACTGGATTTTCTGGGCACTTTTTACCATTTTGGTTAACTTAATTGTCACTGGATTTAAGTTCTATGTAATGTTTCTTCTGGGTTGTTGAATTTTGGAGAGCTTGGTGTAAAGATACTCCGTGTTTTAGCTGCCCAACATTTGTGAAACTTATTGCATTATTTGTTATCAATTCTTATTGCTCTGGTATCTTGCTTATTTTGAGGCTTTTAACTGAATTTTTTCTTATCAAATTTTGATTTTTATGGGCTAAATTTTATTGGTTGAGGCTTGATGTCGAATTTTTCAATTTTGCAGATTTGACATACTTCAAATTTCCTTTTTTTCTTACTCTTTCTTTTCAAGGTATGCTTGGTGAATAAAAGAAGATAAAGTGCTTGGAGCAAAGGTTTAGAAGCTACTTTGTTAACAATTGTGATTTGTGATCATTTATGTAATGTTGTGTTAACATTTTGGACTTTGATTGTATTTGCTCCTTTGGGATGTAAAATATTCTAAATCTCGGATAGTATTTCACTTAATCATGTAAAAGACTTTGGTGAGATAAAGTTTGTTTTATTCTACTTCATATTGTATTTTATCTCATATTTCTTTTTTTAAATATGCATGAATGTATAAACAGATTCGGATATTCGGATAAACGAATTCGGATATCCAATCAAATATTCGGATAAACGGATTCGGATATCTAAACAGATATTCGGATAATTGTTAGCGGATTCGGATATTCGGATATCCAAAAATTCATAATTATATTATATTTTAAAAAATACTAAACGAATACGGATATATCCGAATTCGCAAAATATCCACCGGATGCGGATTCGGATATAGGTTGCCAATATCCGACGGATTCGGATACGGATACGGATACGGTAAAACTTAATCGGATACGGATTCGGATATAGCATATCCGCTCCGTTTAGTATCCGTTTACAGCCCTACACTGGCTAATATATTCGATACATACTTTAATCACAACAATATTAAGTGGTGACACAAAAACTATAATAAAAAGACATGATCTAATAATCTTGCACTCACAAATATGTCCAATTGTTCATGATTATAGATGGACCAAAATTAAGAATCAGCAGATTTCTTGAAGGGACCATCAAAATAAAGTCACTAAGTTTCATTTTCTTGTATGATAATTCAAGTCAAATAAAGGTGACATCTTCTATGCTTCCACCTCTTTCTATAGTAAAGCAAAAGTGGTGGGGGAAAAAAATAAAAATAAAAATAAAAATAAAAATAAAAATAGAAATAAAATGATCACTTTCCCACCAAACCCAGATAAACCAAAGTCTTCAAATAAATCACTTGCCCCTCCCAAAATTCAACAAATTAAGAAGGAAAAAAAAAAAAAAACAAAAAAAAATTTACAGACAACAAAATATGGAAGGTCTCATTCCCATGGTATACCGATCACTCAAGAAGAACATGATTCGAAGGCGATACGAATGCCTCTCTTCCGGTGCAGCACAGGCATACAACATTCAAGAATTTTACGCGAAAGATCACGATCACGGTGATCTTAGTGAATATTTCAGCAGAAAAGCATATAATTTGAACCCGGACGACAGGGTTCCGGGCTCACGTGGCGCCCACCACCGTCGTTGCAACTCCGCTCACGTCGGTCGTGTCACGAGTTTTGCCTTGAAGGATGAGCCTAAGCAGTTTGTGAGGTTTCGGAGCCACAGAAGAATGTTCTCATGTTTAACTGGTGCGTAGTTAATACTGTATTGTAATGTCTATATTTGTTCTTTCATAGAAAAATTAGTCTTTTCGTATATGAAGATTGTAACATATATTAAATATTAGGTGTATGTCTCAACAATTTAAGTTGTGTTGGATGAGACGGTCATTCAATAAATCTATCTTTGTAAATATCAATAAATTGGTCTTGGATTAATCGAGTGAAAATATTCTAGACCAAATTAAGCAAAGTTTTTGTCATGTTCAGAAAGCTTTAGTTATCTTATTAACTTTCTCGTTATTTGGCGTATTATGCAGAAAAAGTTTAATCAATAAAAAAAGAAATTACTGGTCAAGCTGCTGGTTATTCTTCTTAGACTAACTAGCTCTCATTTGATGAATAAAGTTGGTTGTGGGAATTCTATTTATCTTTTTCAATGAATTCATCTTCTGCCATGAATTAATAAATATATATATATGCTTGATATATATATATATAAATATTGAGTAACGATGAATGTTCTCAAGAGAGATACCCAAATAGCCATTGCGAACAAAGGCATTCAATATAATAGAATAAGGGCCCGTTTGGATGGGCTTTTTTCAGATAAAAAGCACTTATTTTTTGAAAAAAAGCACTTCAGACAAAATAAATTGTGTTTGGATAGGCTTTTTAAAAAAAGCAGAAGCCAGAAAAAAAGCCAAAAATGGCTTTTTTTAGAAGCTACCTCGGACTAGCTTCAAATAAAAGCACTTTTTAAAGCACTTTTAACTTCTATATCCAAACGCAAAACTGCTTGGCTTAAAAAAAAAGCTCTACCATAAAAAGCACCATCCGAGAAGCACTTTTTTTTTAAGCCCATCCAAACGGGCCCTAAGCCTCAGAGGCAAAATGGATGTGAACACATGATCAACAATTGGAAGAAGTAAACCATAAACGCAACAAGATTGTAAGGCACTTGCTAACATTTTCGTATCAAGATCATATAGGGATACACAATATACAATAAGAATCTCATTGGAGACCAAAGGTAACTTACCAAATATCAAGACTTGCCCTGAAGGAACAAGAGTCCAAAAGCAAAAAAGTAGAATATAAAATTGTCTATGGATCATAACACTATCATGAACACAAGTGAGAATGTACAGAAATTTGAATAAAGTCCCCATTGATTGAGGTATTGCATAGAGAGAATCAGATTAATGGAAAATTTAAATGAAAACCAAAGGGTCAGGGATTTCAGTTAAAATAATAGGTAAAACAATTTAGAAAGTCCCTATATCACAAATTTCTCAAAAAGGAGATAAAAGGAATGATAGTTGAGAAACTTCAATTCAAGATTGCCTTAAAACCAAAAGGAGGAAAATTTATGAAAAGCTAAGACAACGAATGATTGCCATAGTAATCTGGTAGAAAATTTATGTGATCTAGTAGTAAGAATGATTTCAAATTCTATCACATCTAAGAATTCTATTAAGGTTATCGTACCGAATGATAGATGTAAGAAAGTTAAAGACAAATTGACTATTTTTACATTTTATCAAATATCAAACGTCGAACTTTGGAAATAATATAAAAGATTATCCAATGCATTTTCAAGAGGGACATCGATAATGTTGATATAAAGTGGCAGGAGTAACTCCTCAAAATGCTAAGGTAAACTTAAAGTTCTAAAAACAGATCGCATAGAGAATGTGAGTCCCAAGGGTTGAATTAATTAGAACATCTCCCATGGAGATTATGCAGAGCTATTTCCAAATTGAAGGTGAATTGCTGAGATATTTCAAATTTGAGTGAGAGGAAGCAAAGATGTGGACACAGAAAAAGAGCTAGCCAAGCAAAAACATTTATATCACAACAATCTCACTATTTGGCTTATTTACACTTCGTTTGTATACAAAACTATAAAGGGGTAGCACTAAAAAAGAAACTGTGATTAGCCACGCATTTTTCAACAACTAGATAACCAAAAAAAAAAAGGGTACTGACCCAGAACCCACCCCCCACCCCCCAGACACCGCGATATCTCAAACAAATATTTTTTCTTATCCTTAACATATATCTATATGATATTTTAAATGTAAATCATCTAAATATATTTCATTAATATTATCAATTTTTGTAATTTATTAGTTTTACTAATTTTTTTAGTTTACTAACCAATTATTTTTTAAATTAAAAATATTTACCTTTGATTTTATCAAAATTAATACCTTAAAAACATTTATTTCAACAATTTCAACTACTAATTTTATTTCCCTATTGAGTAAAATGAACAATAACAAACAATCAATTTAAATACATAAATCAAATATTTGAATTTAGTTTATTGAATTAGTTATTTAAATGGGTTAATTGATTAATTGTCAAATTTTGAATTTGTTGATCTGACGGTGCCAAGGTGTTTTACAATTTTAATTGATTTAATTTTGATAAAGTCAAAGTTAAATGTTAACTTTACCTAAATTTCACTTATAACTTCCGAATTTTGTAATTTATTAATTTTGATAAAGTCAAAGGTAAATGTTTTTAAATTTAAAAAATAATTGATTTAATAAATTACAAAAATTAGTAAAACTACTAAATTAAACAATTAAAAAAATTTATTTAGATATTTTAAATTTAGAATTTCACATAACTAGTCGTTAAGTATAGCAAAAACTAATTATCAAACAAAAAATTGAAGTGGTGTAGTGGTTTGGCACTCTGACCTCAACCAAGAGTACAAGAGTTTAAATCACGTCAGGTGCAAAAAAAAAAAAAAAACAACCAATAGCCATGGATTTTCCATGGCTAAAATTCGTAGTTAATTTTTTTCGTCACTTTTTTCAAAGCCGTGGCTAACTTCGTCGCTATTAGCCATGGATTTTTTCCGTGGCTAAATACATTTTTTTTTTTTTTTTGTGGTGGCATAACCAGTAGCCTCATCATGATATTACTTCATCCCAAAAGTAGTCACTGTAACATCAAGGTCATTTGCTCGATATTTTAGAAGTAATAGGCTACACGGTAGTCAATCACCCAAGTATATCTCCTCAAAATTTCCATAGGTAGCTTTATTCCAAATGTTCAATACCTAGTCCGAAATTCTAATACCAGTTTGTCCATTTTAGGGCTGTCAATGGATCGGATCTGGAGCAAATCAGTGCAATCCGGATCCGAATCCGATTATAAGGACCGACTACCGAATCCGACCCGAAATCCTATAGGATCTTTAGTCTTTATTCCGAATCCGAATCCGGAATAAATCCGAGATCCGATAAAAAAATCCGATCCGATCCGATATGACAAATTTTTTTTATGCTTGAACCAAAAAATAAATAATAAAAAATTCTTTAATATATAAATATATAAATGTGTAACAATATATTATATATATAAGAGATCTTTAATAATTATGCACCATATTTAATTTTTCATTTAATGACAATATATATTTAGAATTATATATAAATACGTTTATGTATAATATATTTAGTAAAGATCTCTAATAACTATAGAGATTATTAGTTGTTCATTTAATGATAGTATATAATAGATATCTCTAATAACATATCCTATATGTGTATATATATGGTGTATGTAATAGAGATCTTTAATATATAGACTAATTAATTAGTATTCTATAAAAAAAATGCCTCTTTATGTTAAAAATAAAATTAAATAATGTAGAAAAATATTTTAGAATATGTATGAAAACTATATAATGTTTTGTTAAAAAAAAGTACCTTAAAAATTAATAAATAATATATTATTAATTACAATGACATATACATTACATTGAAGTATCTTTATTACTATTGTATTATATATAATGTATAAATTTAATAAAATATAATATAAAAATTCGGATTCGGATCTTTAACGGATTGGACTCATTGAATCCAAATCCAACCCATTTATTTCGGATTACGGATATTTGCTATCGGATCTGACCCATCGAATATTTTAATCGGTCGAATATACTAAAATTCGGATCGGACTCGGATCGGATTCGGATTAAAATCCGCTCCATTGACAGCCCTAGTCCATTTGTCCAAAACCCAGATTCAGAAAATCTTATGCTTACACAATTTGGGCTTTAAACCCAAACTCCAATTAGACTCTACTTCGAATGCTTGAAGCCCAAACTTGTCAAAACTATATTTTGAAGCCCATCCTGAATAAAATTTAAGTTTAACACCAACATCAATGCCCAAGTCCAGAAAACTTATCCTGGTGTAGCCTAGGCAACAACCTAAGCTCTGATACCACCTTAAACACCCTCACTCCCAATTAAGCCTCTAACATTAGGAATTTAGGACAATTAACTCTTACATTCCTTTCAATTAGGTCCCTAAACTTTCAATGTGTAATAAAAAATACCACTTACCAATTTTTTTTCCAATTATAATACAAATGTGGGGTGTTACATATTAGGTGTCATAGTAAATATAGCAAAACAAGATTTAGATTTGGAGTTGGGATTGTCATCAAATAGACACCGTGACAACAAGATTTCTAGAACAATAATCTAGCTAGTTTTTGCTATTTCGTCTAGCAAATAAAAGTTGTCGTGGAAGTCTTATTTATCTCGATTTTATAAGTTGGTATTAATATCCTTGCTCACCTTTTCCCCCCTCCCTCAACATCATCACTCCCCCCGCCCCACCCACCAAAGAATTGGACAAATTACATCCACATTTCCTAATTTTAGATGAAATTATAAAAAATTCCTCTTATTTGAAAAAATAAAATTAACCCCTTCAATTTATGGTTCTTTTGCTTAAACCAACAGAATGGTGTAAAATATATAATTTTTTTTGGTTAAACCAACGGAATGATGTAAGAGACAATATTACTCTTCTTTGATTTTTCTTTTCATTTTTTTTTTGTCTTAATGTTAGAAAAGTATAGTTTTAAATACTCTTTACAACTCCTAAATTTAGGTGAAATTTCCAAAGAACCCCTCTTGCTAGAAAATTATAATTAAATTAAACCCCCTGAGTCTAATGTTCTTTTTGTTCAACCTAATAAAATGAAGTGAAAGACAATATTACCCTTATTTAACGTTACTCTTTCTTTCATCTTAAAGCTAGAAAAATATAAAGTTTAAAATAACCTTTGCCTGAAAAACGGAAAACAAGAAAAAAAAGAAGCTATATTTCCTATGTTTCCATTCTATTCTTTTTCTCGCCAATTTGTCTGAACACGACAGAAAAATCTAAAATTTGACTACAAAATATCATAGATTTGGACATGATGAAAGAGAAATACCTTCTAGAACGCCATCTAAGTGACTCATTCATCTATTCCCCACCACCATTAATTGCCGAGGACCTTGGGACGCTAGAGTTCCATTTTAGGGGGAGGGCATGGATCATTAGTGTTGGTAGGGGGCTAAGGATGCTAGTTGCGATCTAATATATATATATATATATATATATATTTATATATATAATTTGTATTGGTTTAGCTTCTTTTGCAGCATTCATATAGAGTTGGGGGTGGGATGGCCATTTGAAGAAATCGATAAATTTTGCTCCTTTGGTTGCTTGCTATTTCACTTTTTCTTTTTTATTTTCTTTTTTAATTTTGTTTATGGGGGTTCTCCCGACGGTGGTTGGATGGTCCAGTTGTAGCGCACAGTAGCTCTTGGAGGGTTGTGGTGGTTGCAGTGGCAGCAATGAAGGATGATGGTGATTGGTCGACAGGAGGAGGAGGAAGAAGAAGAAATGGTGGAAGATGAACGGAGAGAGAGACAGAGAGAGATTTTTTTGTGGTAAATAAATTTAAAAATAGTTAATGTACCATTTATATATAATTATTTTTATTCATAACTAAAATTGAACTATTAAGAGTATTAGAAAATAGAAAAAAAAAATAATGCAAATTGAGCAAGTACTTTTTAGTTAAAATAATTTGAAGACAAATTTAAATATGTAAAATAAATATAACTTTATATAAATATATATTGTTTAATTTACAAATAAAATTCTGACTTTTATCGTATTAAAATGAGTTTGATAATATAATGAAAAGAAAGATACTATAAAATTGACTTTTTAAATTTTTTTTTAAAAAAAACATTACAATGGCACCAGCTCAGTAATTTATAATCTTAAAATAAACTTCCTGCATTGACTAATACCTTACAGGCTCATTTACTTCGTCCAATGGGCTTGACTATCGTTTTGAATTTAAATTGATTTAGGGAGGTTAAATGTGTCAGCCGGAATAAGATTCTATTGAGTTTTGACGATATTATAATATTCTATTGAGTTTTCATTTTTATTTGCTAAAATCCTCAAGTACAATCAAATTTAGAATAATATTTCTTTCTTTTAACTAAATTTAGTAAAACTTCTTTATTAGGAAGATAATAACTATCTGATTTAGTGAAATGATTTAGTCTTTTATAATTTATTACCATTTTAGGTTTTCCACGCTTTTTCTCAATTTCATTTTCAACCATGAAAGTTGGGCTACTAAAAAGACTATTACTCCTTCTAATTAAAGGTCGATTTTTATGTAATAACTCATTTATTTGTTTATCAAATTCCTTTTTATCATTTTTCAGTATATAACATAGGTCTTTCTTTTATAACTATATTTTCAGTTAACTCTATTTTTGACTTTAAATCTGACTCCTTATAAAAAGCCAGAGGATGGTCATTGTAATTTTCTTTTATTTGTTTTATTATATCTTCAAGAGTTATCCTTTTTATTATTATATTATGTATTTTTATAGAAATTTTATCATGTGATCCACCAAGCTTCGCTGGCTGAACTCTGAATGACTCATTTATTTTTGATAATTTTAAATAATGATTACATTTAGTTTTAAGGATTACAGAATACAAATTCTATGAATAAAACTGAAATTGTTGTAGGAAAATATTTCCTAACAATATATCAGCTTCAAGAGACTTATATTCGTAAATAGTATTTATTATAACAATTTTACTTTCTAATATAATATTTACTTTATTTGCCTTTTTATTAATGTGTTCGGCTTGACCCGTAACACCCTTTATCTTTATATTTCCATTCTTTTGTCATTTGGTATAGAGAAAGGATTTAAACAAAGTTATTTCTGAACCATTATCTATTAAGGCATAAGTTGTTATATTCGTATCTTGTATTGTTATCTGTACAAAGACACTCAAAGCAAAATTAATCCCCTTTATATTTTTTATAAAAGATTTTTATATTTCCAATTTGGAGTGTGACCCCATGTTTTTCTATTTTATAGTAATCACACTAGTTTAAGAAACTATTACCTAAAATCATATCGTAATAATCTCCGGCCATATCACTATCTATATAACAAGGTACAATTATTCTTAAATCATCGAAAATTATTGAAACTTGTGGCTCTTGATCACAAGTTATTAAATGACCTTCAAAATTTTTATATTGAAATATAGTTGAAGCAACCTTTGCAATTAATCCTTTATTTTTGTCTTGCAAGGTGATTGTCACTGGCTCCTGTATCAATTACTATATTTGGTCCTTCAATACATTCTTGACCATTAAAATATTTGTCATTTATAACCATTGTGTTGGTTATATTTTGTTTGGTGAATTGTACATTAGTAAGAGGTATCTTACTAACATTTCTTCTTGATATTGTATTTTCTCCAAAATCTATTTGTGGAGTTAAACCACTACTATATCCATATTCTAGTATAGGTTTTTTTTTTTTTTATCTATTTTTACTTCATAATCTCTTATGTTTTCAATTTCCTCTATCATTGGTAACTTTATTGTAGTTATATTACAACATTCATCATCAATTTCTATATAAGGTTTTTCTTGATATATTTTGCCTTAATTACTATTGGAAAAAACAAATATTGCTCTATAGTAAAAGGTAAATGCTTGACTTTTATCTCTTAGTTTTAAATATTTTAAGAGTTGAAAGTGTAAACTTAAAGTATCATTTATGTTTTGATCATTTATGTCAACACTATATTTAGGATAACAATCAAAACGAAATTGAAAGTATATTAAATTTCCTTCGACCGTTCCTAAATGATTATTTTTAGCGTCTTTAAACCTTTGGTCATGAAGTGAAATAACTATAGGACTATCTATTCCATCTCTAAATAAAGCTTTAACTAGGATTTGAATCCTGCCAAGATAAATATATTTTATTTTCTTTCTTACTTCTGTGTTTTTTTATTTTGTTTAAAGCTTGATTTATTGAGGATTTAGTAAGAAAATTTAATCTAATTTGCCCTTTAGTATGTTCAACATTTATGAATCTTTCAACTGCATGATAGCCATAAATATTTATTTTTTCTCTTTTTATTAGATTACCAAAAGTTGTAAAAATACTTTTGGTAGGATTAGTTGCATCAAGTCTTCAACCTTTTATTTTTGCTAAAGTTTCTTGATCAAAGGTTATCCATTGAGCGTAACCTTCCGATCCTTCATAAACTTCTATTTCTTTATTTGAATCTTCAGTTTTCATTATATCTTTATTCATTCTCAGAATTACTGGAGTATTCTTCCTTTTCAATGTATATTCTATATCTGAAACTTCAGATAATTAATCTTGTAATTCTATGAATTCGGCTTCAATACTCCGAATTTTTTTAAGTTTTTTACACTCTGGTGATTTATGTTCAATTTCTCCACAATTCCAACATTGGCATTATGAAAGGTTTTTATTTCCTTTATAGTTAGGTTTTCTTTTAAAATATCTTCTTTTTGGTTTTATATTTTTCTTTTGAAAATTATTGTATTTTTTTATACTTTTTTTTATGAAACATTCTTTTCTTTTTATTAATTCTTTCTTTATTGCATCCCAATTGATTGGATACCTCAAATTCATTACAATATAAGGGTGAAATTTTTTTAATTCTTCTATATAAATCTTGAGATTTACATAATTTACTTAGCTTTGAAAAGAGGAAGCTAATTCTTCTTCCTAGAGTTGAATTTGAATCTTTATATATTTTCTTCCTTCCATTTATTCGTTATATATCTATTCCAAGGATGTGGAGGTTTTAAAAAGTACATATTGAGATATATACTCTGATCTTCATTACTATAGTGTGTAATAATATTCTTTAAATTCACATGTATATTGTTTTAGATTCTTCATGCTACAAATTCTAAGGTTTATTAAATTAGTTCTTGTTTCTTCTTTTTCTTTAGAACTTTTTTTATTAGGTTCTTGCCAATTTTCTCCCTAGAAATTCACTAGAAAGATAGGCAACTAAAATTTCAATTCCTTTTTCTGTATTATCTATTAATTTAGTCTGTACATTTCTTTTATTAATGCTTTAGCGTTTTCAGTTAATCCTTGCCATCAATTGAAAACAATCCGTCAAATATAGCGATTAAATAATCTATTTGTCTATTTGATGTCCATGTATCATCAACGTTGTATAAAAAGAAAACTTTCATAGTATTTACCCATAAAATTATGGCTTTTTTAGTGTCTTCTTTGCAATCTATATTTAATTTAGAACCTCCATGATTTATAGGTTTATTATAATTATTATCTGGAGTGAATTTATCTAATTGTTTATGATATTTATCTTTCTTTATATGATCATAATATTGCCTTCTATATTTAGGAATAGGCATCATTTCTAATTCATCTATTTCCATGTTTTCTAGTTTTATTGTACCACTTGGGCCTCCAATTGTATTATTCGTGTTAACTAATACTTCATATTTTAAATTGATCAATTAATTCATTAATTTCATTCATCTTTATCTATCTCAGATTCTGAATTTTGTTCTTTAGGTGGATTAGATGAGGTAGCTATATCTTTACCTTTTTCTTCCTTTTTAAGGGCTTCTTTTTCAGCTATTATTTTAGGTAATTCAATATTCAACATATATGCATCAAAAGAATTTGAATGTACAATTTCTTTAACAATTTTTATTGGCTTTATTATAATTTCTCTTTCTTTTATTTTCTTATCGAATTTATTTTTCTTCAGACAGGTATTCTTTATTAAATCATCAACATTTGAATTACAAATCTTTAAGATTTGAACCTTTATTTTTAATTCTTTAAGTTCTTGACTTAGAACATATAGTAATTCAAGTATTTTATTCATTCCTATATTTAATTCTTCTATATTTTTATTTATTTTATCCATTTGTATTTTTTATATCTATCCCAATGTATTGAGCATTTTGATGAGTATCTTTTATCTTTTGTTTGCAACTTTGTATTTTTGCTTTATTTTCTTCTTCTTTAGTATGTTCATATTCTCGATTATATTCTTCGAGAATTATATTTAAACTCAGAATTAGATTTATACTTTGTAGCCATTGTTTATGATGTTTATTTGTCTTCATGCTTGACTAAAAACGTCAAGACCCTCATTTATTTTTTGTATTTTGGTCTTCAAAAAATAAATTCTAAAAGCATCTGCTCTATGATAAACTGGATTCCTTAATAATAGAAAATCCTACTCTCTTTGATATAGATTTAATTCTACACGAAGCATATGCTATGTATAGCTAGGCATTGCTAAGTAGAATCATTACATCTCTAATTTCTTTATAAGTCTCTAACTTTCTATAGTATAGTTCCCTAAATCTAGCATTTTTATGCTCCTTGGCAGTATTCTCTAGTTTCATCAAATACTTGTATTTTCTGTCGACTCTTTGAAATCCTTTAGTGTGTTTAAACAATATATTGACTCTTCATGGCGAATGTAACTAACTGCCAATCAGTTTCACCACATGAGAAATCACAAAATAATAGATCAAAATTTAAATCATCATAGAAATATTTATAATTTAATTCATTTAAACAAACAAATAACTCTCTAGTTATTAAAAGATTTATGATTGAAAGTTTCAAAAATTCTATATATTCCATATTTTAAAATTTTATTGATCTTTTTGGCTCTGATACCAATTTGATACGGGGTTTTACTTGATTTATTAGATTTACTTTATAAAACTTAAAAATTTTGTGAAACATTAAAATTTTATAACTAATATAGAAAATATTTTAAAGATGGTTAGGAAATGGATTTAAATGATCAAAAATATTCTAGGAGGGGTTTTAGTGAAAAGTCTTTAAAGTTTGAACTTTATTAAGATCGGACTTGGGAATCCCGATCAAGAGCATTTTACAAAATTTTTTAGAAAGTGAGGTATTTTTAAAATTTTAAACTCAAAAAGGTATAAAATAAAAATTTCTTCTAAACATATGTATACCAACAAATATATTATACATAATTAAAAGATAGTATAAGTAACAATAGACAAAATATAGTATTAATACTATATAACCTAACATATGTATTATATATACTATATAAACATATGTATACCAATAAAAATATTATAAATAATTAAAAGATAGTATAAGTAATAATAGATAAAATATAGTATTGATACTATATAAACATATGTATTATATACACTATATAAGCATATGTATACCAATAAATGTATTATAAATAATTAAAAGATATTATCAATAACAATAGATAAAATATAGTATTGATATTATATAAACATATGTATTATATATACTATATAAACATATGTACACCAACAAATATATTATAAATAATTCAAAGATAGTATAAGTAACAATAAATAAAATATAGCATTGATACTATATAAACATATGTATTATATACACTATATAAACATATGTATACCAATAAATATATTAGAAATAATTAAAAGATAGTATAAGTAACAATAGATAAAATATAGTATTGATACTATATAAACATATGTATTATATATATATATTATATAAATATATGTATACCAATAAATATATTATAAACATATGTATACTAATAAACTTATGTATTATATATACTATATAAACATATGTATACCAACTATTAAAATTAGATATATATATATATATATAGTATGTTACTTTTGCCAAAAAAAAAATTGTGAAAAACATAATATAAATAATAATAGTTAATAAGAATATGTATTTATGTATAGAATTTTGCAAAAAAAGAATTGTAACAAAATAAAATTTCCTTTGCATGTAATGGGGTAGGAACCTTGGACCTTTGAGATATGAGAGTTATTGCCATATCATTAGACTATGCTTAAATTTGTTTAAATATTTTGTAATGTATGATAAATATGTAAATTGGCCAAAATTCAGAAAAAATAAAAAAAATTCCAACGGAATTATTCCATTGGAGTTCCCCCAGAATATTCCAGGGGAATATTCCCCCGGAATTGTTTTTTGGAATTTTTTTTAAAACTTTTGTATCTAATAAAATTTGAATCTTAGACCTTTTGGATGAGAGAATTACAGCTTTACCATTAGGGTATGCTTAATTTTGTTTATATTTTTTGTAATGTATAATAAATATGTAAATCGGGCAAAATTCAGAAAAAATAAAAAAAAATTCCAGTGGAATTATTTTGCCGGAGTTCCCCCAGAATATTCCAGGGGAATATTCCCCCGGAACTTTTTTTGGAAAAAATTTAAAATTTTTTGCATCTGATAGAGTTTGAACCTTAGACCTTTTGGATGAAAAAATTATAACCTTACCATTAGGCTTTGCTTAAATTTAGTTAAACATTTTGTAATCTGGAATAAATATGTTATTTGACCAAAATTTAGAAAAAAAAAATTAAAAAAATCAAGCGAAAATTTTCACTAGAATTCACCTGGATTTTTTAAATTTTTTTTTATGTTCGACAGATATTTTAGCCGGAATTCAGCCGGATTATTCTGGAGGAAATTATTCCTCCAAAATTTCCCGCGGAATTATTCAGCGGATTATTTCCTCCGGAGTTCCACTGGTTTTTTTTTCCAGCGGAATTTTGTCCTCCGAAAAAGGCCGGTTTTCCTGTAGTGAGAAATTCAAAGTCACCATGGTCGTGCACAACCTTTTATGTTAATAAACACTCCGAGCAAGAACGTGGAGCTCGCAAGTTAGTTATAAATTATAAACCTCTTAATAAAGTTTTAAAATGGATTAGGTATCTTATACCTAATAAAAAAGATTTGCTTGATAGATTATATAATGCTAATATATTTTCAAAATTTGATTTAAAATCTAGTTATTGGCAAATTGAAATTGCTGAAAAAGACAGATATAAAATTGCCTTTAATGTTCTCATAGAACAATTTGAATGGAATGTTGTGCCATTTGGATTGAAAAATGCACCCTCTGAATTTCAGAATATTATGAATGATATCTTTATTCCTTACAGTGATTTCATAATAGTTTATGTTGATGATATTTTGATATTTTCAAAAACTATTAAAATGTATTTTAAACATCTTAATACTTTTAGAAAAATAATAATTCAAAGTGGTTTAGTTATTTCTAGACCAAAAATGTCCCTATTTCAAACTAAAATAAAATTTTTAGGTCATAATATTGAAAAAGGACAAATTATTTCTATTAATAGAAGTATTGAATTTGATTCTAAATTCCCTGACGTTATGACTGATAAAACTCAGTTGCAAAGATTTTTAGGAAGTCTTAATTATATTTCTCCTTATTATAAGAATTTAGCTAAAGATACTGCTATTATTTATGATGGATTAAAAAAGATTCCTAAGTCTTGGTCTGATAATCTTACTAATGTTGTTAGGATTATAAAACAAAAGGTTTCTAGTCTTCCTTATTTAATGATAACAAACCTTGATTGGAAAAAAAATTATAGAAATAGATGCTTCAGATATAGGATATGGAGGAACTTTAAAACAAATATCTCCTAATGATAAAAAAGAATATTTGGTCAAATTTTATTCTGGTAAGTGGAATAATAGTCAAACGAATTATGCTACTGTTGGAAAAGAAATACTATAGCAATAGTTAAATGTGTTTTGAAATTTCAAGATAATTTATATAATCAGAAATTTTCTATTTGTACTGATTGCCAATCTGCTAAATTTATGTTTAAAAAAGATTTTAAACATAATATTTTTAAGCAAATGTTTGCTAGATAGCAGGTGCATCTTGCCCCATTTGATTTTGAAATATTTTATAAAAAAGGGAAGGATAATAGTCTTCTAGAGTTTTAACTCCTGAATATTTGCAGGATAATGGTGGATTCTCATCAAGAAAAAAACAGTGATGGAAATAAGTCTTTTTGATAGAAGAGTCCATAATAGACTTTTTTATAGACCAGTTTGTTATAGACCATATACTAGAGTTGGAATACCTAGACTTATTCAGATGTCTAAACAAATTGCTCAACAAATTAAGGATATGCAGTATGTCCTTGGCTGCCATAATAGATATTTAGATGTTAATCAACCTCTTGATGAGCAGGATAGAGAATATTTAGAAAACAATTTTGAGTATTTTGTGGAACTGTCACATTATACTAAGACAATTATATGTAAAAATATCGTTTACATGAATTATAACTTTGGTTCATTTTACCTGGATGTTTTACAAGAAAATTTTTATAGAATGGATTATATCCAATTTTATAGTAGATGCCTTTAATTACCGAAGAGATAGAAGATATTTGTGAATACATAAAAATGGTCCGAATATCTAGAAGAATTGATAAAGAAATTTCTAATTTGCAATATTTGATAACTATGCCACATGAGCAACATACTATTGAGCATATTAATGATTTGCTTCAATATTATACTAACCTGTCTAATAATATTAAGACATAAATTAATAAGGTTATTGCTTAATCTTCTTCAAGATATGATTCCACGAGGAAAAGACAGAGGTAATTTCCCCCAACTAAGGGAGGAAGGCAATTTTTCTATCAGCATGGTAATAAGAAATTTTTTAAAGAGAATTTGGCCTCATCATCCCAAGGTAATATCCCAGATAAAACTGATCCTATGTATACATAATTTGTGGAATTCCTTGCGAGTAAAAAACGAAAGGATGAGAATCATATTCCATCTTATGCTAGTGTTGCTGCAGAAACAGAACAAGAAGAGACATTCTCGTTTGAACAAAGTTCTAGCAAGGAGATAATACTGCTGTTGGAAAACAAAGATTTGAAATGGAAGGATGAGCTATGGACCTTACTACAAAGGTACTTGGAGATAGTATCATATACGGGTGGGTCTTATAAGTCTCGTATGAGTTATGAATATATTCTTACTCACTCAGAATCTTGTGAATTCACCCACTTCTTTCTTGTTCATACGAAACAAATTTATAATTTCAGTAAGGTAATAATTAAAAAGGTTATAACCGCCGAAGATTGGGGCTTAAGTACTTTGAGGGAAAAGGGATATTTCCACCCTAATCAAATGATTCCTATCAAGTTTAATTAGGGATAATTACACTAGGGTACCCTGAGGTTTGCCTAAATTACAAATAAAATCCTCGATTTTGGAAAATTACCTAACAAACCCTGGGATTTGTAAATGTTTTACAATGTCAACCTTCTGTCTATAAACGTTAGGATTTGTACTGGAAATTGTCAAATTTTTGTTTTGTTCTTTCTATTTTACCGTTTTGGTCAAAGTTTGAACAGATTTGACCAATTTTTTAGGACTAAAATGCTATCTGAGTCAAATCTAATTTTGTTGTAATCCTTATTACTATCAACTCTTTCTACATGTATTAGACCCAGAGGGAATATTAGTCCTAAAAAATTGGTTAAGTATGTTCAAACTTTGACCAAAAGGGTAAAATAGGAAGAACAAAATAAAAATTTGACGGTTTTCATTACAAACCCTAACGTTTGTAGACAGAAGGTTGACATTGTAAAATATTTGCAAATCCTAGGGTTTTTTAGGTAATTTTCCAAATTGAGGGTTTTATTTGTAATTTGGGCAAACCTCAGGGTACCTCAGTTTAATTATCCCTTGGAATTATATTGATGCTTTTAATAATGTTTTCCTTTATGAGAATCGAAAAAAGAAACATTCTTGGTTTATTAAATTCTGCCCAAAAGTTTATAAAAAAACTCTTCCAAATTGGTTTATTCAATGGTGGATGAATTTTGGGCAATCCATAAAAATTCTTCCAGAATCATATATGGGTTTGTACTCCGAATTGGTTAATTGTCCACTCAATCTGATTAATGCTTTAAATGATAATTTTTGGGTAGAGGGAACAACCTCTCTTCATTTTTTCAAAGAATTCTCAATTCTTTGGATTTGCAAATAGGCTTCGGAATTTGGTTATACCTATCAGAATCTTCCATGTTTAAAAAGAATTTTCTTTAGTACATTCTGGAAAAAGATGATCTAAAAGAAGGATGGTGTTTGCAAAAGCCAAGAAACAATTGATCATATTCAATCCCAAATTGAATCATATAAAGAGCAAATGAAAAATAGATGTCCAAATGAATCTCATAGTCCCTTCCAGTATATTTCAAGGAAGCTTTAGATGAAAAAAGGCACTATTTCTAAGGACGATATTGTTAACTCCTATAGTGAGGAAATGAAGCAAGATATCTTGAAGAATTTTGGTGTTGAAGTTGAATTTGATATATCAATGACCACTTCTTCCAAAGAAGATGATCGTATTGCTGAAGATTCCCAGGACTCTTATGCAAATGAGGTCCCACTTGAAGAAATTCTTGACACTTTGAAAGATAATATTAAGATTTGTATTGATAAGGCATAGGGGAAAAAGCCAGCCAAATAATTTGAAGATGACGAATGCAATGATGATTGAAGAGGAATGACGAACACACTGACGTTTGAAGACTAACAATGGAGTTGCTGATGCTAGGAATGACGATTGCAAAAATAATTGCAGTTGTATTATTAACGAATTCAAAATCCTTTGTAATAGCTTTTTAGTGTTTTTCAGTTCTGTCTTCCATTATAAAAGGAGATCATTAGGTTTAGTTGAGATCATTAGTTTTTTCCCTTAGGCTTCATTTAGAATTTTCTTTCAGTTTTTAAATTTCCTTTATAAATCTAGTGTACAACTTTGGAGTTCTTGTAATAAGAAGAAGCTTTTCATTACTTCGTGGTACGATATTTAAATTTTTGTATTTATTTATTTCTTTATTATATTTTTTTAGCTTGAATGTCAGGCTAAAATGTGTGTGTTGAATTATGTCAAGGTGTGTGATGAAGATATTGTGGTGATTTAATCTTGTGGCTTCCTTAAGATTAATACTGTCTAGGTTTAATCTTTTGAACAGTCTTGTATGCAGTATTGGATGATCCTATTTTGGCCCACTTGTTGCCGTGGTTGTTTTAGGGCTTGTTTGGGATTATTTAGGACTGTATACCAACGACAGTTTTAAAATCTTTGTAAATCTCCTGTGACATGTATTGTTCTTTGGGACAACCATGAACTCATATGTACAAGAGCAAGTTACACTTGAGTTGCAAGAGCATGAATTCACTAAGTGTACAATTGGGCTTGAAGACACACGTGAGTCTGTTGTTCTTCATGTGTATGAACCCTAGCATAGGAATTGTGAGTTCTACAATCTCCATTGCAACAAGAATCTGATTTATGCTTCAAGAGTACTTGTAAGTGTTGATCTTTTCTTGATTAAATCTTTTTAAATCTTCTTCTTGAGTACAAGGGGGTTGCGGGTTTAAAGGGTAGAATCTATCTTGTTCTTTGCTTTATGCTGAATTGCCATAATCTTCTCATGAGTACATGTTTTTGATTAGGGTTGTCGTATTATTTGGTGTCAGAGCTTTGGCTAGATAAATTCTCATTTATCTTAGATTCTAGGTTTGAGTTTTTTGAATTCCTTGAATTCTTTTGTGCGTGGTGCCATTTTTTTTTTGATTGTTATTGTTGCTGAATTTGCATGATTGTCTTATCTTGATTGTTCTTGCTCGATTCTTGATTCTAAAACATCATTCTTGATCCGAATTTGTGTTTTCTTGAAACATCTTTTTTGTTTCTTTCAAATGAGATTCTGAACCTATTAAAAAAGAAAAAAGAAAAAAGAAAGAAAAAAAAAAGAAAAAAAAAAAGAAAATTTGAATTTGATCTTGATTGAGTAGTGAAATTCTGAAATTTTGTGTTAGTGTTGTTTTTGAATTAAAATTCTGCCTTTGCTTCAATTCCTTGAAAGGATCCACTTTTCAAGCCTTAATTGGTGGAATTGCATGTGACTAGAACTAATTCATTGACCAGCTCCACTTTTCATGCCTTATTTAGGGGATATAGCATGTGCACAAATCTGATTGCATGTGAACAAGGACCACACAAAAGTCTCTTGACATTTTCTTACTATAATTTTCGTGTGTTTCATTGTAAAGGAGCTGTTTTCATTTAATCTCTTAGTTTTCACTGCTTGGCATCCCAATTACACCGTCACACACACTTGTGCTTGTTTGGTACTTAACAAATCAATTAAATTGGCACTACTGGTGATTCGGCTACCATTGACTTCTTTATTGAAAATTCTGATTTTTGGTATTCTTGTTAGGTTCTTATTTAGTTCGCTTTGTCTCTTTTGACTAGAATTGTCTCTTTTTAATTCTAGTTATTTAATTTCTTGTTTTGAGCTACCTTTTTGCCTCTTTGACATTACTAGGGTGTTAATTGCTTGTGTCTACACTCTATATTGATATTATCAAGTGGTGCATTGCCTTGTTCTTGCACTACCGTTCTTTTGTTTTAAGTCTTCTTTCTAGCTTTTGTTCTTGCTTAATTTTCCCCGTTAGGTTTTATCCTTGTCTTCCAAACTCTTCTTGTTTTCTTGTGGCATTTGTTGGATACTGAAGTGCAATTGAGACGAGTGGAGTGGTAAAAGGCTGGAGTGAAACCTTACACCTTTGGGTGAGAAAGGCCCACGTTTTAAAGAGAGAAACACGTGAGGGAGTGAGTGACTAACAATCTGCCTATAGTGTTCTTTCTTTTGATTTGCAGCAATGTCTAGCTCATCTAAAGAAGGAGATGAAGGGACTTTCAAGGTTGATGACCCTCAAATGTAATTCATTCTAGAAGCATTTAAAGGGCAATTTCTTCATTTGAACAAACTTGTAGAGGCCATGAATGACAAGTTGGAGAGACATGACCAAGAGTTGAAGGGAAGGAGTTCTCAATCTCATCAAGCAACTACAACAAAGGGAGGGCATACACCATTTGCTCATACCCATCGAAATTTGCAAGATGAGTTTGATAATGAAGGTGAGAGGCCTGATGCGACTCACAATTGGAGGGGAGGTAGACTTGAGCGTGGAAGAGGTGGGGGAAGGTTTGGAGGCTGAAGTACTAGATATCCAGCCTATGAAGAAGAGGAGGACGAAGTGGCAATTGACAAGGTAGATGGGAATTTGGGCAACATCAAGCTCAAGATTCCACCTTTCAAAGGCCGAAACAATGCAGTAGAATACTTGGAGTGGGAAAGAAAGGTTGAGATGATCTTTGAGTGCAATAGATATTCAGAAGAGAAGAAGGTGAAGATTGCAGCAGTTGAGTTCACTGAATATGCTCTGTTTTGGTGGGACCAACTCAACTTGAGTAGAAGAAAGGTGGGGAGACGCCCCATTAGCAATTGGGATGACATGAAGGAGGCAATGAGGAAATATTTTGTGCCTTCCCACTATTTTAGAGAGCTGCATCAAAAATTGCATAGGCTTGTGCAAGGGGCTAAGTCAGTTGAAGACTACCACAAAGACATGGAGATGTACATGGTTAGAGCTAACATTACAGAAGATAAGGAGGTAACCATGGCTAGATTTTTGAGTGGTTTGAACAAGAAAATAACTGATGTGATTGAGCTCTACAAGTATGAATCTATGAAAGATATGCTTAACATGGCCATAAAGATAGAGAAGCAGAAGAAGACCAAGAGCTCCAACAAGTTTGCAAGCAACACCAGCAACTCTTGGGGTTCTAAATGGCCCACAAAGGAGGAGAAAAAGGAGTTTCAAAACCCTAAACCAAAAGGGGTAGATTCGGGCCTCAAGGCAAAAGACTCCAATTCAGGCTCCAATTCAAGGGGTAGCTCAACTACTCCTAGTAGGGATATCAAGTGCTTCAAGTGCTCGGGCAAGGGTCATATTGCCTCTCAATGTCCCAATAAGAGAGTCATAGTGGTTCGGAATGGTTATGTATATTCAGAATCTGAAGGCGAGAAAGAGATGCCCTATTTAGAATCTTGTGGTGACAGTGAGGGTGAAGAAGAGGAGCAAGAAGTTATGGTAGCACCTGAGGTTGGATCTTCTTTGGTTGCCAGGCGTGTGTTGAGTATGCAGTTGCAAGAGGAGAGCTTAGAACAGAGGGAAAACATCTTTCACACGAGGTGCGTGGTGGGAGGCAAGATTTGCACACTTATAATTGACAGTGGAAGTTGTACAAATGTGGCAAGCCTTAGTATGGTAAGTAAATTGGGTTAAAGTGTGAGAAATACCCTAGACCATACAAGCTTCAATGGTTTAATGATATGGGCAGTGTTAGGGTGAACAAGCAGGTTGTAGTTTCATTCTCAATTGGACCATATAAGGATGAGGTGACTTGTGATGTGGTTCCAATGCAAGCTGGCCATATTTTGCTTGGGAGGCCGTGGTAGTTTGATAGGAAAGTTCACCATGATTGTTACCTCAATCGAGTCTCATTCTCCCATGAAGGAAGGTGTGTAACTCTTACTCCATTGACACCCAGTGAGGTCTATTTAGACTGAAAGAAGCTTATGGAGAAAGAGGGGCAAAATTTGGAAAATGAGGAGAAAGAGAAAGAAAGTGAAAAGAAAGAGGGAAAAGAGGCCAAACAAAAGAGTAAACAAGTAAATGACCCAGTGGTGAGAGAAAAGAAGAGCGAGGGAAGAAATAAACAAACACTTTTTGTGAGAGAAAGAGAGATCAGGAGTGCAATTAGTGAGGATAAACCGATCTTGATGATTCTGTTTAGAGAGTCATATTTTTCTTTGACTGACCTTGACACTTCTATTCTTCCTTATAGTTTTGTTTCTTTATTGCAGGAGTTTTCGGATGTTTTTCCAGAAGAGATGCCGAGTGGTCTACCACCATTGAGGGGAATAGAGCATCAGATAGACTTCCTTCTTGGAGCCGCAATCCCAAACCGACTAGCATATAGGAGCAACCCCATGGAGACTAAGGAGTTGCAAAGACAAGTTGATGAGCTGTTGGATAAGGGATTTGTGAAGGAGAGTATGAGCCCATGTGCAGTTCCAGTCCTTTTGGTACCTAAGAAGGATGGGACATGGAGGATGTGTGTTGATTGCAGAGCAGTCAACAAAATTACTGTAAAGTATCAACATCCCATTCCTAGGCTAGATGACATGTTAGATGAACTACATGGTGCTAAATATTTCTCTAAAATTGATCTAATGAGTGGGTATCATCAAATTAGAATGAAACCTGGGGATGAATGGAAAACTGTATTTAAAACTAAGTATGGCTTGTATGAATGGATGGTTATGCCTTTTGGGCTAACTAATGCACCTAGTACATTTATGAGGTTAATGAACCATGTTTTGCGTGCCTACTTAGGAAAATTTGTAGTAGTGTATTTTGATGATATCCTTATTTACAGCAAGTCTATTGACAATCACATTCAGTATGTTAGGCTAGTTTTACAAGTTTTGAGACAAGAACAATTGTGTGCTAAGCTTAAAAAGTGTACCTTTTGCATAGATAGACTTGTATTTCTTGGTTTTATTGTGAGTTCGTAGGGCATTGAAGTGGATAAAGAAAAAGTCAAGGCCATAAAAGAATGGCCCACGCCTAAAACTATACCTGAGGTAAGAAGCTTTCATGGTTTAGCTGGGTTCTACAGGCGGTTTGTGAAGGACTTTTCTACCATAGCTGCGCCTCTCACAGAGATAGTGAAGAAAGAAGTTGGGTTCAAGTGGGGAGAAGCATAACAGAAAGCGTTTGATACTTTAAAGAATAAATTGTGTTCCGCTCCTATTCTTGTTTTGCCTAACTTTGATAAAACTTTTGAGATTGAATGTGATGCTTCTGGTGTAGGTATTGGGGCTGTTTTGATGCAAGAGAAGAAACCAGTAGCATACTTTAGTGAAAAGTTGAATGGAGCTCAACTCAACTACTCTACATATGACAAAGAGCTTTATGCCCTTGTTAGAGCATTGGACGTGTGGCAGCACTATTTAATGCCCAAAGAATTTGTAATTCACACGGATCATGAATCATTGAAGCATTTAAAAGGGCAAGGTAAGCTTAACAAGAGACATGGTGAGTGGGTTGAATTTATAGCGCAGTTTCCGTATGTGATTCAATATAAGCACGGGAAAGAGAATGTCATGGCAGATGCATTATCCCGAAGGTATGCTTTGATCTCTACTCTTAGTTCTAAGTTGTTGGGTTTTGAGCATATCAAAGAATTATATGTGAATGATTTTGATTTTGGGAATGTTTATGTTGCTTGTGAACATGGAGCATTTGACAAGTTTTATACACATGATGACATTTTGTTTAGGGGAAATAAACTGTCTTCCTAAATGTTCTATGCGTAACTTGCTAGTGTTGGAATCATATTGTGGGGGTCTAATGGGGCATTTTGGTGTGCATAAGACTTATGACATGTTGAATGAACATTTTTATTGGCCACATATGAGAAAAGATGTTGAGAAAGTTTGCTCTTCATGTATTGCATGTAAACAGGCCAAGTCTAAATCTATGCCACATGGTCTTTATATGCCTTTACCTGTGCCTAGTTCACCTTGGACTAATATTTCCATGGATTTTGTGTTTGGATTGCCTAGGACTAGGTGTGGGAGAGATTCTATATATGTTGTTGTTGATAGGTTTAGCAAGATGGCCCACTTTATTGCATGCCATAAGACTGATGATGCAACTAACATAGCCTATTTGTTCTTTAGAGAGGTGGTGCGTTTACATGGGGTGCTACGCACCATTGTTTCCGATAGGGATACTAAGTTCCTTTCACATTTTTAGCGTGTTTTGTGGGGTAAATTGGGAACTAAATTGCTTTATTCTACTACTTGCCATCCACAAACAGATGGACAAACTGAAGTTGTGAATAGGACTTTGGGAACCTTATTGCGTGCAACTGTTGGTAAGAATTTAAAAACTTGGGAAGATTGTTTTGCCATTTATTGAGTTTGCATATAATAGGAGCATTCATTCTTCTACTGGATTTTTACCTTTTGAGATTGTATATGGCTTTAACCCTTTGACTGTGCTGGATTTATGTCCTTTGCCTTTAATTGAGCTTGTGAGTTTAGATGAACAAAAGAAGGTAGATTTGGTGAAGTCATTACATGAGAAAGCACGCACCAACATTGGGAAGAAGAATCGTCTTTATGCTGACAAGGCTAATAAAGGAAGGAGGCGGATTGTCTTTGCACCGAGTGATTGGGTTTGGGTTCACTTTAGAAAGGAGAGATTCCCAAACCAAAGGAAAAGCAAGTTGGATGCACGTGGTGATGGCCCATTCCAAGTTTTGGAGTGCATTAATGACAATGCCTACAAGATTGATCTACCAGGTGAGTATGGCATTTCTGCAACATTTAATGTTTCTGATCTTTCTCCTTTTGATTTGGATTCAGATTTGAGGACAAATCTTTTTGACGAAGGAGGGAATGATGCGGATCAAGGGAGCTCCAATGGTGTCAAGGTCGAAGCAAGAGGCAACAAGAAGGATCCATTGGCTCTTCCAAGTGGGTCAATCACAAGGGCACGGGCTAAGGCCTTTGGGACAACCATGAACTCATATGTACAAGAGCAAGTCACACCTGAGTTGCAAGAGCATGAATTCACTAAGTGCACAATTGGGCTTGAAGGCACACCTAAGCTACTCCATATGCTTGAGGCGTGTTCTATAAATGAAGGGGCTGCCTAGCCTTGTTTAATTGAGCTTAAATTTATTTGGGCTTTAATTATTTGTAATAGCTTGTATTTGAATTTTAAACACATGACTTGATAGACTTTAATAAGTCCTTGTAAAGATGGCACATTGGGCTTCACTTAAAGCCCATTCCTTAGGGGATTAGGCCTAATGGGCTTAGTTTAGGGTTTGGCTTTGTCTAGGGTATAAATACCTTCTTTAAACCTTTGGAAATCAGATTTTATTCATTGAGGTAGACAAAAAAACGTGAGTCTGTTGTTCTTCATGTGTATGAACCCTAGCATAGGAATTGTGAGTTCTACAATCTCCATTGCAACAAGAATCTGATTTATGCTTCAAGAGTACTTGTAAGTGTTGATCTTTTCTTGATTAAATCGTTTTAAATCTTCTTCTTGAGTACAAGGGGATTGTGGGTTTAAAGGGTAGAATCTATCTTGTTCTTTGCTTTATGCCGAATTGCCATAATCTTCTCATGAGTACATATTTTTGATTAGGATTGTCGTATTAACATGGCAATTGATATCTGAATCCTTGGTACCTTCACGAACAAATAGGATTCGCGGTGATATGGAGGGTAGCTTGGTTATTACAAAAGAGAAGAATAGGCATATGAAGAGCGATACCAAAATCCTGAAGTAAATACAAGATGTACTGCAACTCACAAACAGTGGATGCCATACTTCGATCCTTCACCTCAACTGTGGAGTGAGAAACTGCATTTTGTTTATTCGATTTCCAAGGAATCAAAGATGGACCAAGACGGATGCAATAGCTAGTAACAGAGCGCCGAGTATCAAGACAATAAGCCTAGTCCGAGTCACAAAATGCTTGTAGGTCTAGGGAGTTTTGATAAGAACAATCCTAGAGAGGGACATTGTTTCAGATAGCGAAAGCACGTGTGAGGCGGCATCCCAATGAGGCTGACAAGGAGAGTTCATGAATTGGCTGAGCTGTTGTGTGGGATAACTAATATCTGGACAAGTCATATTCAGATATAGAAGACACCCAATGGGGCGTTTGTACTTCTCTGGTTCTGGAAGAGGAGTCACTGTGTGTGCCAGACGCTTAAGACCTTTAACCAATGGTGTTGAAATGGGCTTGGCCCCGAGCAAACCAACATCTTGCAAAATATACGATATATATTTGCATTGATGAATATAAGTACCACTATCAGAATGAGAAATCTCCACTCCAAGAAAGTATTTTGCATATCCTAAATCCTTGATTGTAAACGTGCAATGTAAAAAGGACTTAACTTGATGAATAAGATCCTCACTGGCTTTAGTAATTAAAACATTGTCGACATATACAAGTAAAGCAAGAAAGCCTTGACCAGAATGTAAAGTAAATAGACAATGGTCATTAGTGGACTGAACAAACCCATAATTTTGTAACTTGCATGTGAACTCAATGGTCCACTCCCGCGAAGCTTGTTTTAACCCGTATAAGGACTTGACCAACTTGCAAACATGTCCAGCTTTAGCTAAATGATAGCCTTCTGGAGGGGATATATATACTTCATGTAAAGTGCCATGTAAAAAGGCATTGTTAATATTGACCCTATGAATAGGCCACCACCTGGTTGTTTCCAAGGCTTGAAGAATCCTAACAATAACAAGTTTGGTAACAGGAGAAAAGGACCCCAAATAATCAAAGCCCTCCACTTGATTATAACCCTTGGTGACTAATCTAGCCTTAAATCTGTCAATAGTACCATCAGCCAATCATTTGGTTTTGAACACCTATTTTGACCCAATTTGCCTATTTGCTTTTGGTAAATCAGTGATGATCCATGTGCTATTCTTTTCCAAAGCTTCTAACTCAGCTTTCATAGCATCTATCCACCTAGCATATATACTAGCTTGCTTATAGGAGATAGGTTCTGAGATAGTTGATACATTGGCCAAGAAATCAAGATACCTTTCATTGAAATTGGTATTACAAATGTAAGGTAAGGTTTGAACAGGATAGGAAGAGTCTGCAGGAACGTCATCAGCCAAGGATCAGTCTTTAATAGGTAAAGTACATTGGGTGACTGAGGAAACGTAGTCTTAGAACCAATAAGGTTTGTGTCTAACTCTTTCACTTCGTTTAAAAATAGGAGATAGAGAGGGAGTACATAAATGTGATAGAGTACTATGTGGAGAATCAATAGAAACATCTGAGATGGAAAAATCATCAAGAATAGGTATAGGGAGAGGGGTGTGATCAAGAGGTGGACAATTATATGGAAAAATATCTTCATGGAAAACAACATCTCGGGAGGTGAATAATTTGTGAGAGTCAAGATCATGTACATTGTAAGTTTTGACATTGACATGAAACTGAGTCTGATTCATTTTCAAGAAATTGGAAAGTGTACAAGGAACTTGGGATTTATGTGACATAAGATAGGTCCTAGTGGTTCAGTGTTATCATCAACTATAGTGAAAAAATACGAAGCCCCAGTGAGTAATTTTCGATGGTAAGGTGCCCAAACATCTAAGTGAATGAGTTCAAAAGACTATTTGTTTCTATTTTGCTCCAAGGAAAACTATGTCTTTGTTGTTTTTCTAAGGAGCATATTCACAGGTTGCAATGCTATCCAGTTTCTTATCATGAAGTATGTGTAAATGGGATATAACAGTAGGGGATGCATGTGCAAGCCTTTTATACCACAAAGAAAAAGTTTGTATAGAAGTAAGTTTATCAGAAGAGTTCAAGGAAGTATTACACTGTATAGGAAATGAAGAAGGAGAAACAAATTGCTTTTCTAAACAAGTAGCATGTAATGATAATAATCTAGGATCAAAACAACTAGAATCCAAAACATACAGTCTCCCAATCACTTTGCTAACTCCCAAAACTTTCTCAGTTTGAAGTTCTTGCAGAATGCAATGGGATGGATAAACAAGAAACGAATGGAGTTAGTATTGGAAAGTTTATTGCTAGATAAAAGGTTGTAATGAAAAGAGGGAATGTGAAGAGCGTTGCTCAAAAATAGGGTGAGCGGACAGACATACATCACCAATGTGATTGACTTTCTTAATGGAACCATCTGGTAAGTAAACCGTTGTAATTCCTTTGGCTAAAATAGGATTGGTCGTGAGGTTAAGATCACAACACATATGGTTCGAAGCCCGTGTATCAATTATCCAGCTTCCTGGCTGTAATAAGTTACTGTTACTTAATGCCAAGTTGTGAGTTAGGATACCTACAAAATCATGGAAATGAGCCATATTGACTATGGCATCTTCCACTCCACTTTTTCCTTTCAAGATCGTACTAACCTCTGTTTGTATGATATTCTGTAACACGAAACTCCAATCATTGCTACCAATTGAATCCATATTTGCTCCCTTTTCTACAGGAGTCTCCACCAAATTAGCCATAGCCTTGTATCCATTTCTGTTCTGGTTTCCATCAACTCCTTGTACCAGTCAGGAGTCCTATGTAACTTGAAGCATGTTTCTTTGGTATGTCCTGTATAGTTACAATGTGTGCACAATAGACTGGACTTGTCAATTCTTTTGTTTGAAGTAAATGTCCTTTCTTGAACCCCTCCCTTTTTAAATTTGGAACTCCCATTACTCTATCCAAAAGACTTCTTGTAACTTCCTGTGCTTGCTAACATAGCACTGTTATCAGCAACATCTGAAAAAAGAATTATGCACTTCTCTTTGTTTTTCAGCCCTTAGCACTATTGAATAAGCTTTATTTACATTAGGCAGTGGATCCATCACCAATATTTGATTTCTCATATTGTCATATCCTTCATTTAGCCCCATCAAAAATTGAACTAGCTTTGTAGAGGAATTACAATCTGAGATTTGTTTGCAGGTCCACAAGTGCATTGAGGTAACAACATTAGACATTGTAGTTCATCCCATAATTTCTTAATATATAAGCTTTGTAAAATATGGCGCAACAGATTGATTAGCTTGTGCAATTGAATTAATTTTCCTCTGCAACTGATATAACATAGGACCATTGCATTCCCCAAACCTCTCTTCCAACTTTTCCCACAATTCTCTTGCAGATGTAGTATAGAGGAATGCATCAACAATTTCCTATGAAATTGAATTCAAAATCCATGGCTGTACCATGTAGTCTATTCTCATCCACTTTTCAAATTGCTCAGGTCCCTCATCAGGTCTAGTGCATTTACCATTAATAAAACCCAGCTTAACTTTTGCCCCAAGTGCAATTTTCATTGATCTACTCCAAGTTAAGTAATTACTTCGAGTTAAAGGTGAAGAGACTAGAGTCATACCAGGATTATCAGATGGCTGAAGGTATAAAGGATCCCCATTGTTGGTAATTTGCAATCGAGCAAGATCTCTAGTTCCTTGATCCATGGCAAGAACTCAAAAATCTCTGTAGGTCTTGTAATGCTTCGGTACTTCCTAGTATTTTAAAATTAATTATATATGGGTTAATGTTTTATGCAGTTATTATTTTATGTTACTCTTATTTTAATGTGTGAATTACGTGATATTTTGGATTTTGAAATAGGTGCACTAACTATTGATTTTATTTTATATACAAAAATAAATATATATATATATATTGATTTATATACATGAATTTTAATAATAGAAATTATTTTATTTATGATAAACTCAAAAATATATAAATATATATACACATTTAAAAAATTATATATATATATATAATATAAGAGGATTATTTTGTATCACATGTATAGCATATAGTTATCCAAAATGCCATTTTCACTTGTCATTTTCCTTAATAAATGATACCTCTTACACCTAGTTATTGGATAAGATAAGATTTGGTACATATGTATAAATCTTAACTATGTGGAGTAACACTTGTATGTGAATTCATTTAATATTAGGATAAATTTTAATATATAATAATCGCTATCTTGGGGAAACTACTATAAATAGCGGGGACTTGACCACCATCACACAAACACACACAACACACACACACACGAGCACAACACACACACACACACTTCCAAATACTCTCTCAAAATATTTGCACATATATATATGTGTGTGTATGTGTGTGTGTGTGTGTGTGTGTGTGTAAAGAAAGAAAGATAATCTACTAAGGTAGGGACTTTGCTTAATTTTAATAAGTAAAAGTTCTTACTTCACTAGATAATATGTTTTAATACACACATACACACACACACACATATATATATGTTGTTCTATGAATACTATGTTTTATTACAAATTACGCTCTATGTTTTGTGCATATAAGCATAGGATCTCTAGGATTAAGTATGTTCTATCATGATTCACCTTGAAGTTATGATTTCAAACATATATGTTCTGTGTTATTTAAAATTATGCTTTAGCTATGTTAATCAAAGTATGCTCATTATGTGTATTACTTGAAAGCCTTGTTGCACATGAACAGGTCCTGATGTGTTTGGAGTGGATGGGGCAGAGTTTGACCGAGCTGCAATAGGCTTGCCGATCTTAAAATAAGTTCTCACCATCTATCGTCCTGATCCCTCCTTACATGGACGGAGTGTTCCATGTATGATGTGGGTCGTAGGAAACGGCATATTCTCGTGATATGGCCACCGATGTGATTGGATGGAATTGGTGTGATATCACTACTAGAAAAACTGCAAATAGCCACGGATTTTAGCCACGGAAAAAATCCGTGGCTAATCCGTGCCTAATAGCCACGGATTAGCCACAGATTTAAATAAAAAAAAAAACTTAGCCACGGATTGGCCACGGCCTGGCCGTAGCTAAAAATTCCTGGGCAAATTTTTTATTTTTTATTTTGCACCGGATATGGTTTGAACTCTTGACCTGTTAGTTGAAGTTAGAGCATCAAACCACTACACTACTTTAATTTTTTGTTTAATAATTAATTTTTGCAATACGTAAGTAATATATGTATATTATGTATATTGATATATATAATAAATAATTGGATATGTTGCATACGTATAAGATTAGATATACTCATATATATATATGTATTTATGTCTAATTAGATGTATATATATTAGCTATATAAGTACATATATAACATATATTAGATATATAATACACTAATATATGTTTATTTCTACAGATGATTGAACATATATAGTACATATGATTAGATATATATATATATATATATATTTGATCGATATATATATGCACTCTACATTTATAACATATATTAGATATGCTATATATAGATATATAGTTATATCATATAGACTATATATAGAGGATTAGAATGTACATATAATATATTAATATATATAAGATACACATTGACATATATATATATATTGATATATGTATATATGATATATATACTTGGACATATATATACACATATATTGATTCATATATATACACACATATATATGTATCAATATAAATTTATATATGTATATATGATATATATACTTGGACATATATATACACATATATTGATTCATATATATATACACATATATATGTATCAATATAAATTTATATATGTATCAATATATATATATATATAAATTTATATGTGGTGCAAAAAATTAAAAAAATTAAAAAAAAAATTAGCCACGGCCTGGGGATATTTTAGAGGTTTAAAAAAAAATTTATATGTGACTCTTATTTTAATGTGTGAATTACGTGATATTTTAGATTATGAAATAGGGGTACTAACTATTGATTTTGTTTTATATACAAAAATCAATACATATATTTATATATATATATACATGAATTTATAATAATAGGAATTATTTTATTTATAATAAAGTCAAAAATATATAAATATATATACATATTTTGAAAATTATAGATATATATATATACACACATATATATTTCGAAATTATATATATATATATATAATATAAGAAGATTATTTTGTATCACATGTATAATATATACTTATCCAAAATGTCATTTTCACTTATCATTTTTCTTAATAAATGATACCTTACACCAAGTTATTGGATAAGGCAAGATTTGATACATGTGTATAAATCTTAACTATGTAGAGTTGCACTTGTATGTGAATTCATTTATTGTTAGGATAAACTTTAATATATAATAATCCTATGTCTTGGGTAAACCACTATAAATAGAGGGGACTTGACCACCATTCTCCATTACACAAACACACACAACACACACAACACACACACGGCCACACACACACACACGAGCACAATATACACACACTTACAAATACTCTCAAAATATTTGCATATATATATATATACATATATATATAAAGATAATCCACTAAGGTAGGGACTTTGCTTAATTTACATAAGTAAAAGTTCTTACTTTATTAGATAATATATTTTAACACACACACACACACATATATATATATGTTGTTCTATTAATACAATGTTTGTCACAAATTATGCTCTGTGTTTTGTGCATATAAGCCTAGGATCTCTATGATTAAGTATGTTCTATCATGATTTATCTTGAAGTTATGATTTCAAACATATATGTTCTGTGCTATTTAAAATTATGCTTTAGCTATGTTAATCCAAATATGCTTGTTATGTGTATTACTTGGAAACCTTGTTACGCATGACCTAATATATTTGGAGTGGATGGGATAGAGTAAGGTCGGGTGGCAATGGGCTTACCGGTCTTAAAATAAGTTCTTGCAATCTATCGTCCTAGTCCCTCTTTACATGGACGGAGTGTTCCATGTATGAAGTGGGTCGTAGGAAATGGCATATTCTCGAGATATGGCCACCGGTGTGATTGGATGGAATTGGTGTGACTTGGTTGGAATATTATTACAAATAATTGAGTGGAAGTGGGAGTTATAAGGAAGTGTGATCACATAGTATGATCTAAAGGTAAAAATGTGAATTATGTGCTATATTGTGCTAAATTATGCGACTATGTACACTTACGTCACACACCATCACCTTATGTTATTAAGTAAATTTCCTATTCATTCGTCGAGTTGATATTTGTTACAAACACTTTTTTAGGCGAAGATGATACAATCCATTAGGAGGAAGGCACCGTCGGGCATTACGAAGCTCTTAATTAGCTAGAGTTTATTATTGTCACTTATATACCAGCTTTTGTCATAACTATGACTTTAATACATTGTACTAAATTTTGTGATGAAGTTATTTTGTATTGTTAATAAAATAATAGGGTATTTCGGATCGTTACAGATCTAATCTCAATCTCGCAAAGCTTCTCTAGATCGTGAGATGGTTCTAGATACCATGAAGAATATGAAATCTGAGTATAATGTGAAGACAAATCTTCATTTCATCATCAATTGAATGTACGAAGTCAGACTATTTATAGACCTGGTAGGCTAGCTAAGATGCCAAAACAAAAATGACAGGAAAGAAAAAATACACGGCTGAAAAGGAAAGCTAACACCTAACAAACAACCTGTAACTAATGTCTAAAAGGAATAAATTACAAACTGACACGTGTTTAAAGAAATGTGTGATGAAATATCTATTATCTCAACATATCTATATGTAAGTGTGTGTGTGATTTTTAGGTTTTTTTGATGAATGTGTTATCCATGTGACCTATATGTGCGCATATGTGGTTTTTTCATTTTTTATTTTTTATTTTTAATTTTTATTTATAATTTATGTGTCACTACATAGGTATTTAAGCGGAAAAATTAGCAAAAATCTCCAATTTATTTGCCACATTAGTAGCGGTGAAAAAATCCAGTAGATTATTATGCTACGTTAGGTCCAAGGTCGAATTAATCCAAAATCGGAGTAAAATTAAAATTTTTATAAGATAAAGGACTAAAAATTTAAACACCACAAAGTGCTGCAGCAACAACAACAACAACAATAACAATAATAATAATATTATCATTATTATTATTATTATTCAAGCACCATTTGGCTATAAAAAATTAAGATATAATTAAAAGTGCAAGGCTATGTATATGCAAGTACCTTTTCCGACAAGGCCAGTTGCACCAGTAATGAAAATGTTCTTTCCTTTAAAGATCTCAACAATCCCTATACCGCTACTATGGCCACCAACCTCTGCCTCTAATGGCAGATCCGATTCGAGCGGGTGCTGGTAAGAAGTGAAATAGGGATAACCATTAATATTCATAGCCAACTTACCACAATTTCGTGACCTTAAATTATTTTTTCATGATAATGAAATAGAGAAACTTTATTTTTTTGTGAACATTTTTCAATAGAGAACCTTGTCGAAGGACAGGAAAATGAGCTTTGAGAACTTAGCAACATCGTGCTAGTTAGTTTGAGCTAGCTTGTAATATGCATTATTGCCTAATGCAAGTACAGATATGGACGATATGGTTTATTTATAGTAAGAGGAGCATAGAAATAAGTTTTGAATTATTGTCCGATTATGAAGTTAATTTTAAGTGGACACACAAATTAGGATTGAATTAACTATTCACTTATTTATCTGTTGAAAAGACTAGTTTCGATTGCTAAATCCATGGGTAATGGTGATGGATTTTCAAAATTCATGTCTATTTTGCTATTTTCTAGTAGTGAAAAAACTAAAATTTAATTGGTAAAGTGTAAAAAAGATCATAATTCAAATAGCAAAAGGTTATTACCCCTAAATTTTATATGCTTTATTTCTCACTTTTCAACTATATAATATATATATAAATCATTTTATTTATCATTGTATTATTTAACTTATTCAATAACACTTTACTTTCACAAAATAGTAAGCATTTGTACCTTTTAATTGATGTATGGTATTTAAAATTATATCCATGCCCCCCACAAAAATATAAAATTACCAAGGGTATCCCTTTTACATGAAATTTACACATACACCCATTGAGCAGTTTTACCACAATGGATTCACGCCTCTCGAGTAGGATTTTGGCAAAATTTTGCCCCAATTATTTTTATTTTTTAGGAAATCAAAAAATTAACTTTTTGGGAGATGATGTTTTTGCCCTGTTCACTAACTTAGCTTAGTAGAAATTATCCAATCACCATCATGTCAATAAGAGTTATAAAATTATCCAAATTTAAGAATTGTGGTTAATGTCAATCTTGAATTTTTAATGGAAAATTGTTTCATGTTCGTAGAATGACCTATTGCAAGAACCTTCACCCGTTGTGAATTTTGTGCTCGATAATGAAACTAGGGGTCTTTTGGTAGATGTCGTTGGTCGTATAGAAGAGGTGAATCTCAACAATAATGCATTTAACACTGAAGACATCAAAATGAATGAAATTGCCAAAAGTATTGAGGAGGATGAATTTGATGATGAATTTGAAGATAACGACGAAGGAGATGATTCGATCAAATATAACGATGATGATGAAGATGAAGATGAAGATGATGAATAGGATTGACATTTTAATTATTGATGTTGTTGATGTAACATGTTTAAGAAGATAATGGATATGTTATTATGTATCATTTGTGAATTGTTATTATATGTCATTGTGAATTGTTATTATGTATTTATTTATATTTGACGTTTTATGAATTGTTGTGCATTGTTAACACTTTATTCATTTTCTATATTCTTTGTTGAGAATTCTCAAACGGATGACTAGAAGATCAAAAAAGGGTAAAGAAAAACTTATGGACATTGGCTTGCATTGACATATGCCTCCACCTTTCAATCTAAACAGTCAATTGGGTAGCTTTAGATCACATTCTCCATCCCTTGCTTACGGGTCCACCCTATCGACGTCGATACATGAAGCCTTTTCCACTGACATGTCTCAAACACAAAATACCAGTGGACATCATATTTTAATCATACTATGAGGAAATGAGTAAGTGAATTGATTTATGTAATTATGCTATCTTTCTTAATAAATAGATATCTATTCTATATATTTTACGTGTATTGTTATGTATAATCTTTTTTTTGACTTGTACAATAGGTTTGACGAAGAGGAAAAATGTGTCGATGAGATTGGTCGCATCATCAAAAATGGTTTCAAAAAACCATGGCCTACTTGGAAGAAGATCCTAATAGAGACTAGACAGATGTGGTTTGGTGAGTTTCGAGTATGCATATTTATTTAGTTTAATTGAGAATTGATTATTAATTTGAGCAATTACTAAAACTTGTTCATAGATTATTTTTATTTTTATTTTTAATTTTTTTTAGAAAAAATTATTTTGGAGGCCTGATCACTCAAATAGAATTTGAAAGAGTTTCGACCATAAAGGTTCAGTGATCTTAAAATATAGGCTTTCTAAAGCACGCAGGGAGAGTCGTAAGCCTGATTGGATAGGACAAGAATCATGGGTTGCTTTATGGGTGATATGGAATGCGCCAGAATTTCAAAAGATAAGCTGGCAGAACAAAGCAAACAAAGCATCAAATTGCGACGAAAAGGGACTCCCTGGCCATAAGAGAGGTTCAAGATCTCATTTCAAGTGGCGCAAGATCATTTGGTAAGTAATTATTTTCTCTTTGTTCTTTATTTAATTAATTAAGTGTACGTAATTTTGTTTTGTTTCGTTTTTTTTATTATCTCATTCAGTCCTTACTTCTATATTTTAAAAAGTTTTTTAATTTATGTTTATTGTAGACGACTAAATTAGGACATCGGCCTTCTATTAACAAAACATTTGAGGCTCTTCATTATTGGATAGACAAGAATGGAAATGAGCATTACGTGGATGAACGAGCAAAATCAGCATTGATGAGTGTAATTATTTATATATCTTTATATATTATTGCTAAGTACACTTTTATAAAAATTATAGATGTTATTTTTGCAGGTTAGCTTTAGAACTAATCATGAGGAACTTGTACCTGAGCCGCCGAGAATGCAAAGGAAGGCTCTATTCAATAGCCAAACAAGTTGGATGTAAGATTAAAAATTAAATTTGTTATGTATATACATTATTAAAAAAATATACATTACATAAATATCTAATTGTTTTTTGCTTTCTTCGTTTTTGATTTGGAAGAAGACATTAATTTGGCAATCCAAAGAAGGGTCGGTGTTATGGTGTTCTCAGTAGACCTTCTATTGTGATTGTTGAGCCTTCTGGTACATGCACTGACTTGAGTACTTGGGTAGATCCCGAGACACAAGTGTTGAAGCACAAGGTAAGCGAGTTAGAGGAAAAGCACAATCAGAAGATTGCCGATCTTGAACAAAAGCATAGCAGGGAGACTTCAATCCTTCAAAAGACCATGTTTGAGATGGCGGCTAGCATCAAAACAATCAAGAGTCAATTAACTAGGCGATGTAAAGATTGAGCCACTTTGTCTGCTCCTGTTGCTCATGATGAAAACGAAGGCAACGATGGTGATGGTGATGGTGATGGTGATGGTGATGATGAGGATGATGGAGATGATGATGGTGGTGCATGTGACTGTTAGGGATTGTTATATATGCTAATTGTTGTGTTTAATTGGTAGAATAATATATTGATACACTTATATTAAGTATTAGTATATATATTTGATGATTATGAATTGTAGGATACAATGTGGTAGAATGATTACTAATTCCGTACATTATTAGTATTTGATGATTATGGATTGTGGATTATTAGTATAATATTAATTGATAGTTTGTTGGTATTTTGGTTTTATGAAACAAATTTACATGTTTTGGATGCATTAAAACAAAATGCGCCATAAAATACATAGGACAATTAGCCACGGAAATTCCGTGGCTAAATAATTTTTTTAAAAAAATGGCCATCCGTGGCCAAAAATTAATATTTTTAAAAATTTTAATTTTGGCGATAGAAAAATCCATGGCTGGGTTTTATATTTTTTTACAAAAAATAAATATTAGCCATGAAATTTTCCGTGGCCAAATATAATTTTTTTAAATTTTTTTTTATCATAGCCACGGATTTTATCGTGGCTAAAGTTAAATTTTTCTTAAAAATTATTTGCTTTAGCCACAAATTTATCCGTGGCTAGGTTTTATATTTAAAAAAAAATAAAAATTAGTCATGGAATTTTCCTTGGCCAAATTCAAATATTATTAAAAATTATTTATTTTGGCCATCGATATTTTAGTGGCTATATTGTATTTTAACCGGAAAAAAAAAGACTTGGCATGGCTAAATCCGTAGCCAAATTTGAGAATGGCCACAGATGTTTTTGTGGCCAGTCCGTGGCTAGGTATTCGTGGCCACACTTAGCCACACTGCTTTTAGCCACATATTTCTTCCATGGCCAAATGTGTGGCTAAAAAAAAAAAATTCATGGCTAAGTTTTTTAGCCACAAATTTTTAACAAAATCCGTAGCTAATTCTGTGATTGAATCCCTATTTTCTAGTAGTGTATGGGGAAACATGACACACACATAACATGCTAATACATTACAACAAGACAAAAGGATGATCAAAGTGTTGATCCACAAAATTACAGAACTAAAAATTTGAAGAAAGGTATAAAAGGCCGCAAATGATCAACTAACGGCAACAAACGATCACTTTTTAAATCTGTAATGGTCAAACTTTGAAAACATAGTGGTCATTACTTTAAAAAAAAAATACATTTTGACCCCTCCCTTAATTGAAAATTAGATATGACACCCGATTAAATTTATAAAATTACCAAGGGTATCATTCAAAATAGAATTTTTGGAAACCTAGACCAAGGGCAAAATCATTAGATCACATAAAATTTTTGATAACATCATCAATTTTTTGTCGGAACCCTACGGAAGAGGCATTGCAAGAAAAACTAATATTAATAACAAAATATAAAAGTATCATATAAAAGTTGTCACCAATTGTGTGTATTAAGTGATAATGTCTTTTACTTTGTCACTAATTAATTATATTTAGTAACAATAATATTTATTCTATCACTAAATGACCTAAAGGTGACAAGAGTTAAATATTTTATGTCATCACTACATACAATTAATGACTAATAGCAAGACAGTTGTCACTCTAAACTTGTGATAAAAATTTTCTTGTCATTATATATGCTGCCACCATAAGGGGGCCGCTGATTGTCAATAGTGTCACCAATTGTGCTTAAGTTGTCGACACAAGATTTCTTCTTACCAAATATATATATCAGGGATAAAATCGATAACTTTACATTCTTTTGAGGGGTCTAGATGTAATTAACCTTTCTTTTTTAGATTTCAAGAAGATATTGTAAATTGTTTATTAAAGTTTTATTTGCTTGATGGTGAAAAGTAATTGTATCAATCTCTTCTATAAACATTACTAGACCACTATGCATTAGCTGATAAATCTATGAATTCCACTTTGGAGCTAAGATTGTCATATATTGTAATAAACACCGCGACAACATGAATTCTCTTGGATGATAATTTAACTAGACTTAATTTCCATTGAATATTGACTCTTCTGGTAAAGAAAAGTTGTCCTAGAAGTTTTAATTATCTTGAATCAAAATAGCATTTCATAAGTACAACTGAATACGCTTAATTAAATGCTTAAAGAGAGAAAACATAAGCTGACGCTTTGTTCCCTTGAATTAATGATTAAACAATTATACATAAAAAAGATAAGAAAATCTTTACATTAGGATTATTCAATTTGCACCTAAACCATATATATTTAACATCCAAATGGGACAACGCTAAGTCCATGAAAGGTTTTACCCATACATAAATACTGAATTATGATTTAACATAGTAACATCCAAATGGTAATCTTATTTTTACTGAACCTTTTTTCCTTTACAGATTGTCATAAATAGTCTTAAACAGACACTCTTGTACCGTTAAGCACATATTTTCTTAAACCTGGGATGTGAATCTCAACAAAATACTTTCTCCAGTTTATTTTTGTTGCATCAACTTCAAAGTTAACTTGCTCCTCTTTCGACATTTCCTGTAGTAACTTTTGAGTGTTGCCAGTATGGAACCTAACACAAAAATTTGAAACTGAAATCAAATATGTAACTAATAACTTCTCCATTAGTTGCAAATACAAAAATAGTGACGACTTATAGTTGATGATTCAAAATTACGTGAACACAGGTTGCAATACGAGGCTAAGTTTGCATCATATTAAGTAAAAAAAAAAATGTATTTTTACGCTTCAAATGATTTAAATTTATACTTTTTTATGCAGTAGTACACTAGTACTCACACATACCTTGCTTTGAAGAATCCTACGAATTCGTACATCTTGCACAATTGTTCAGCATAAGCTATCTTTGCTTTGTTATATTTGTGGGGCTTTTGCAGCGAATTTTCTTTAGCATTTCTCATCCCATCATAACTGGGCATTTCATCCCTTACGTATTTAGAGAAATCACTAAATTCAGTGAATAACTTCATCTTTTCAATACTTTCTGAGCCAACTAATGGGTTTGTGCTAAAGTATTCGTAAATGTATTCAAAGAATTCAGAAAATGGCAGAGGATTGACGAATTCAGTTGCCACATGGTACACATTCAATTGTGGCTTATTGGTAACTCCATGTTTGGCAATGGCTGCAATTGTTGTATTCACCACCATGTCAACTGGAACCTAAGCATTCACATAAATGAACATCACTAATATACATGGCATATATGTATACAAACACACACACACACACACATATAATACTTGCTGACCTTATGTGGAGAGGGTATACTAAAGAACTAAAAACTTGTACTTACAATATCCATATGCACATCGGGATCAGCAAAATAGCAGGGAAGATGCCCTTTTCCGTAAGAAATGATCACTGGATCGTACATTCTAGAGCCAATAAATTAAATGAATCACATAAGAGTTCAAGCTATGAATAGTTTGTAATAGAAGCAAACATGTGTTGATAGAAATGATTGACATATATTGATATATTAAAGGGGCTTTAATTTGGACCTATTTCCTTGTATCCATCCGGGGACAGGCTCCTTGTAGGTACTTTCAATAACAGATGGCCTAATAACAAGCACGGGTACGTCTCCTCTAATTTCATTAAGGACCATCTCACCCATGGCCTTGCTCAAGTGGTATGTGTTGTACCATCCATAGAATGCTGCCCTATATATTATGAATTTCGACATCCATGATTGATATATAATAACAAGAATAACAATGTTATAAACTAAAACATTAAAATACTAAATACGTACAACTGATTAACGGAAACAAATAAACAGTATGAGAGATTACTTACCTCTCTAGGCCTAATCTTTTCAAGTATTTCGTTGCATCATAATCCTTAGAGGCCATGCTTGACTTCATTACTATGTTTATCTCATCGGTTACATCTAGCCGAGGAAATGAAGAGGAAGATGTCTCATCATCAATATCCTCATTTCTGCCGTTTTCTCCCATAATTAGTGGTTTTTCATAGATTACCCCTTCTCTTCTTCCATTAACATACGCTACATCAACAGACAATTAATTAATTACTGCTAATACATATTTAAAGGCACAATGTATGGTATTTTTTGTACTATATACCAGTTGAAATATGCACGAAAAGCTTGAGGTTCTTGCATGTCTTAGCAAATCTCATCAGCCGTTGAGGCGCATTTACGTTTGAATCAATCAAGAAGTCATACCTGCAATTAAATATATATATATATATATATATATTAGTTTACAATAGTAAGCTAAAGAAGGGTTTAATTAGTAGTCCAATGTAACAATAGGACATTATCATTTCCTTTTACATAATAGTCTAGAAATTGATTAACCTGTCATTTAAGGTTGTACTGGCTGCAGATTCTATTATCACATCTACTTCCTCCTTAATTGTATGTGTAGAATAAATGTCCATTCCTAGGTTTGGTTCACAAATGTTTCCGACAATTGGTATCAGCTTCTCCCGTACAAATTCTTCATATGAACCCCCATACTTTTCCCGTATATGATCAAATAACGTGGAGTCTATAATCTGAAAGCAACAAAGATACATTTTCGACAAATTAGCATGACTAATTTAATTGTATAATGGCGGACATGACAAATCGTTTGGTATATTAGATTGTGAAACTTGTATATATACTTCTTTGGACAATCTATCAAGTGCAGCCTCCTTATCAGTTGCCTTCACAAGTAAGTAGATCTTACCAACTGATGCCGATCTTAATAGCTTTTCGACCAAGGCTACAAAAAAGATTTTGTCACCAGTTTAAGGAGATCAGCTAATGCTATATTAATAAAGTAAATTTTTGAAGAAAATTAACTTAAAAAAAAAAAGGTTCCACCCTTAATTAGGTGAAGAGCCTTTCCATGCAAATAAAATCCCAAAACAAATGATTCACACACATGTATTTATGATTAAAGAAGAAGAAAAAAAATATAAATAAATTCGACCAATTCATAATCCCATGCAATTATAAGGATAAAATATTGGCAAAAATATATGTTTCCTTTTTTTTTTTTTGTTTTTGGCCATGAAAAAAACATATGTTTCATTTGTTTAGAAAGTTGTATATTCAAGTCTATGCATGCTGTTGAAATTAGTTTTAATTTGGGCTTAATTATACTTTTCATCTTGTAAGTTTGGCCCTCTTGGTAAATCTTGTCCTATAGGTTTGTAGGTGGCATATTTAGTCATTTATGTTGCTCTAATTTAGTATATTTAGTCCTAAACTGGCATATTTTTTTTGTCCTGAATCACTACTAGAAAAACTGCATTTAACCATGGATTTGAGCCACGGAAAAAATCCGTGGCTATTAGATACCGATTAACCACGAATTTTAAAAAAGTCAAGAAAAAAAATTAGTCACGGATTAGCCACTGAAAAATCCGTGGCTAAATTTTGACACTGAAAATCCGTGGCTATTTTTTGTGGCTAAAATTGGCGCGAAATTTAGCGCCAATTTAACCACCGATTAGCTATTGAAATTCCGTGCCTATTTTAATAAAAAAAATTCTTGAATATAATGTGGTTTGAACTCTTGATCTCTTGATTGAAGTTAGAGTATCAAACCATTGCACCACTTTAATTTTTTATTTAAGAATTAAGTTTTGTTGTACTTAACTAATATAAATTATATGAAATCCTAAATATAAATTATTTAAATAAATTTTTGTTATAATTTTTGTTTTTGCTATTAGTTTATTAAATATTTGTTATGATTAACAAATTACTTGTTGAATCACTAAATACTTTTCAATATAAAAATAAAAAAACCAAAGATTAGGAAAAAAAAAAAAGGATTGGACCATGACATATATTGGATTTTCAAAATATTTGAAGGCTACAACTTAAATAAGATCTCCTAGTTCAGATGGTATTTTACCTTTTATTTCATAAGACACATTTATGCTATACAATTATGTGTTTAAAATAATTTTCTTAATTATACACTTAATTTAAAATCTTTACAGTTGATATATATATTCATGTAATAAAGAAAAAAATGAAACACATATTTGGTATACACTGCATAAAAATGAGTAAATTTGTGACAATATAATAAATGATAGTGCAAAATTATCATTAATTATATACATTTAGTAACAATAAATTTATGTTTTCACAAAATATAGTTTGTATAATATTATTGGTGACAACATAGTGTAGAAAGGTGACATCATAGTGCAAAATTGACAATTAGTAACACGCCTATTGTCACTATGTTGTCACAATAGAATCTTGTTACAAAATTCTAAGGGCAATTTTTGTTATTACCAAATTATCATTATATGTGTGTCATTAATTGTTAATATATAGTGACAACTAATATGAATTCTTGTCACCATTGAGTGATATTGTGACAACATAAAAATTATTGTCACCATAAAAACTTAATTAGTGACAAGATAAAAGGTATTATCACTTAATAAAATCATTGGTGACAACTTAATACCAAGGTGGCCAACGTTTAGCCACGGCCAGCCACAGACTAACCGTGGCAAATTCGTGACTAAATTTAGACATGCCACTTTTAGCTACGAAAAAAATTCTTGGCTATTTTATTTAGCCACGGATTTTTTCCCCAAATCAGTAGCTAAAACCGAGTTTTCTAGTAGTGAATTTTTAAATCTAGTCCTGGTATTGTTTTAATGTTGGTCTTCCGAATTTCCGGCCAAATTGATTGCCAAAGTATACATATGTCAGCTAAATTTAGTCGTATAAGTATAGAGTTTGCATATTTAGTCCTATAAGTTTCGAATTTATGAATTTAGTCCTGTAAGTGCATTTAATTTAGCACATTTAGTCCTATAATTTTTGAAGTTTTCAAATTTACTTAGATTTTTGAAATTTTAGTTGAACTTATTTTATGACAAACATATAAAATTTTTATATATACATTTCAAAATACTGAAATCAAAATATATATTACATTTTCAATTAAGTTCGAAAAAGTTTTGATTGAAGTTGAGACAAGTTATTTAAAACTTTTTATTTATATTAATAGACTGGCATGTTCCATGTATGTGTAAAATAAAAATAAGATATAATTTAACTATATGTTTGAATTTTGATAATATAAACTTATGGTTGTTTTATTTAATTTTATACATAAATATTAATTATTATTAAATAATGTATTTAGTTAAATTTATAATAAAAAGCAATTTAAAAATAAAACAAAATTATACAATGATGGAGGATAAAGAAAGTGATAGAAGGAGAGAACGAGAAGAAGAAAGAGTACAAACGAAAGTGATAGTGGAGAGATGAGAGATGAGAAAGAATAGAAATAAGAGAGGAAAGAAAATATAAGATAAGAAAAACAGCAAAATAGTTATTAGAATTCGCCACATTTTATATAATAATATATATAATAGTATAAATAAAAATAATATATGATCATCAAATTGCACCAAAAAATTATTTTCAAACAAGTACTTTAAAAAATAAGAACATATAGCAAGTTTTGTTAAAACTTATGATCAAATTATTGAATATCATGCAAGTCGATATTTGATATTAATTATTCAATATTTGAAAACTTAATATGGCTCATTCCAAAACATTTGTATAACTTAAGAAATCAGTTTGATTGAGTTGGTGTTTTGATATATAAGCTTATAACAAAATTTTAACATATTATTGCAGTAAATATTGAAGTTTTATAATGAAATCTGGAAACACAAGTTGCGACCATAGCAAAATAAACATTTACTTATCTAAGAAATTACAACAATGTTTAGCGATTGACATCTTAATTAGAAATTATTGAAAAAACTTGGAATAATATAAATATGTTTGATTAAGAGAAGTTAATATTGCATTTCAAAAGAAAAATGAAAATGCATATGTTTGTTTTCAAAGTTTAATTAAAATTTAAAAAATATTAATAAATTTGTAAACTCAAATTATATAGAGCTAAATATGCCAAATTGAATGCATTTATAGGACTAAATGTGTAAATACTACACTTATAGAGCTAAATTTGATCAGCACATGTACAATCCGACAACCAATTTGGTTGGAAAAAATTAGGAGGGCAATATTGAAAACATGTCAGCACCATACATATTTGAGAATTCAGAGCCAAATGTATCAGTTTAAGATTGAATGAGGGAAATTGGAGTAACTTACGAGACTAAATGTGCAACCCCCAAACATATAATGTCAAGGGGGCCAAACATACAAGACGAAAAGTGTAATTAAACCTTTAATTTGAAATAGTGCAACTAAATAATCAGTCATTAAAATGTTAAAGTTCAGATTTTTTTTTAAATAATGTTAATGTTCAGAATTAAATGACTTGATCCAAGAGTTTGTCTGTTTTTGCCAACCTCTTAACACAAGCTACTGATTTAACAATTTGCAGATGTAATTTACTTCAGAGAATATATACTTTTTCTCCAAATATGTTGAGAGATAATACGTCATGATTCAAACATGATAATTCTACACCTATTGGACCTTGGATTTCCCATTAATTTAGTATAAAATAAATAAAATTTGGAGGTTGTTGGTACAATAATATTAGTATCAGGAGCTAACACTTGATAATAGTAACAATAACAACAACAACAAAAACTTTAAGCTGCATTTGGCTATAAAATGTATAGCGAAGTAATCGAAAGTGCAAGGTTATGTGTATGCATGTACCTTTCCCGACAAGACCAGTTCCACCAGTGATAAAAATGTTCTTCCCTTCAAAGAAGTTAACGATCCCTATACCACTACTATGGCCACCAGACTCCACCTCTAATGGCAGATCTGATTCGAGAGGGTGGTGGGGAGAAGTGAAATAGGGATAACCGTCTATAATCACAGCCAGCTTCCCGCTGTTTCTTGATCTTAAATTGTTCTTTTCATAATTAGCAAACAAAGAAACTTTCGTATTTGGTGAATATTTTTCAAAAGAAAACTTTATTGAAGGACGGGAAAATAAGCTTTGAGTGCTTAGCAACATAATGTTAGTTAGTGTTAAGCTAGCTTGTACTATTTGTTAATGGCTCGTGCAAGTAGCTAGATATGTGGTCTATTTATAGTGAGGAAAGCATGGAAATAATTTTTTTACAATTAGTGGCTAATGATGAAATATTGTTAAGTGTGGACACAAATTAGGATTGAATTAACTAATCACTTATAGTTAGGTGTTGAAAAGATTAGTTTAAGTTAAATTATATGTGCAACGCGACCGGGGGTTATATATGTTGAATTGTTAAGACATGGAATTTGGATGTACATCTATCTAGTTAATTACCACAGCCACATGATGAAAGTGTTTGGCAAAAAATTTATGAAAATAAATTACATCTATATGCCATTGTCTCACAGATGTTACGATCCATCAGAAGACTCAATTTGTGTACATGTGAAATATTATTTAAAATAAACGTATTTTGTAGAGTACTGATTTTAGGGGTCATCAGCATCTTGTTATTTGTATATGTATTCAGACTCTCTCCCTCTCCTTCGAAGCTTCTTCGACTTGATTGAGGAAAAAGTTGTAAGGGGAAAATAAATTACTTAAAATCTAATATTCCTAACTGCAGTTTTTCTAAGAAATACCAACATAAAAAAGAGAAAACAAAATAAAATAAAATCTGGAATGAAAGAGTGATTTAATGTTTTGTTGCGTTTCAAGATCCAAATGATAGCGCTAGGAAATTTTTAACCTAATATTAGCATTAAGTTTTTATTTCGTGCATGAAATTGACCTTTGAGATAAATGAAAGCACAAGTCTACTTGAAAATTATGATAACAGTATTAATCTAAATCGATACGGATTGGTATTTACAAGGGGCATATACGCCACGTATATTGCTAAGCGGTTGAGATAAAGAAAAATAATCTTTATATATCATCAGATTTTCTCTTTCCTTATCTCAACCGCTCACTAATACACGTGGCGTGTATTGATGAGTGTAATAGAAGATGTGGCATGATTATGCAACAGAGGATCTGAACTGAATTGTAACTGGGGGAGGGATGGGGAGAGAGAGAATAAAACAACGTGAAAGATGAGATAGGAGGAGAGAGAGACATTGCAAAAAAATGTATTTTTTGTGACAAAATATTTGTGAGGAGATTTGATTTTGTCACATAAACATATCATAATGGGACGAATTATAATTTCGTCACATTAAATTGTGTGAAGTTTCCTCACAATAACTATGGCTAATGTGAGGAAATATAATTTTCATCACGAAAAAGATTTTTTTTTCCTTCACAACAAGTTAACAACATGATGTTATAAAAAAAATTCCTCACAAACTATCTAATTAATATTTTTCCTAATTTCCTAAAACAAATTAAATAAATAAATGTTATAAAAGAATTTCTCAAAAAATATCAAATGAATATTTGTTAAGATATCCCAAAAAATTTAAATGAATCAAAAGAAACCCCAAATACAATTTTGTTTGTAATTTTGACATTTTTAGGTATTTTTATAGTGATTAAAAAAAATAAATTTAAAAAATACAAAGTTGTCGTCGCTCATAATAATGATCATCTATCACCTGTAATCTTAGTTAGTTAAATACCGGACAAGTAATATTTGACTTTTATAAAATGAAGTATTATTTCATCAAGTATTAAACATGTTATATTAAAAGCACAAATATTATTCGTTGAGTTCAGAATATGTATGAAAAATAAAAGTATTTTTTAATTATTCATACGTACGAGCGGGTACTATATGGGTATAGGACGTATTTTAACTAACATAACTTATAATTATTTGAATTTATTTAATCAATACATAATAAATAAATTTAAAAATGAATATAATAATTTTTTTCATAAAAAAAAAGTATTATTTCATTAAGTATTAAACATGTTATATTAAAAGTAAAAATATTATTCGTTGAGTTTAGAATATGTAAGAAAAATAAAAGTATTTTTAAATTATTCATATGTACGGGTACTATATGGGTATAGTACGTATTTTAACTAACCGAACTTATAATTATTTGAATTATTTAATCAATACTTAATTAATTAATTAATAAAATTAAAATTAATAAATCAAGGTAACAAATAAATAAGAATAATAAATTAACCAAACTATCAAGAAACTTGCAATTGGCGTAGTGGTTGCATTTCATTAAATTATACGCAAGGTCATGAAATAAAGTATCTAGAGTAATTGGCACTGTTGGGTTCAATGGTTCGAATCTATCTAGAGTAAGAAATAAAGTATTTGCTTTCATAAAAAAAAAAAAAAAGAAATAAAGTATTTGCACTAAAAAAATATTTTTTGTGAGGAAAAAGCAATTCGTTTCATATGTTTTTTGTGACGAAACAAAAAATTCCTCACAATAACCTTATGCGAGGGCCATTTTGTGAGGAAACTATGACGAGTTTTTTTTGTCACAAAAACTTTTTGTTATAAAATTTTGATTTTTTGTGATAAATATTTTCATCACTATAAATCATTTTTTTTTTGTAGTGAGAGTCAAAAATAAAATAAAATTAACATATCAAAAAGATTGAAATACCAAGGATAATTATTAAATGGTGTTCTCTCTTTATATAATAGTGTAGATAATGTAGATAGTATAGATTTAGTCCAAGCATATTACTGTAATTAATTAATATACGCAACTACACAATTTATTTATATTAAACATGGAAGGATGTTTGTCATAGTGAATGGTCCAAATTGGTATCTTGATATTTTTAATGGTGATTTGTGTTTGTTAATCTTGTCGTGATGCATGAAGATTATATATTTAAATTTGTTATTATTTCTAGATACTTAAAGGAATATTTCTTTTTTTAATCATTATAATATTATCAAGCTTGAGCAAAAGAGGGAGCTCTACCAACTAATCCCAATTAATATAATAATTAATGGATAATGTTTGAATTTCTCAGCCCAAGGTTCTTCATCCTTTGGTTAAAGTAGTATTCTCCTAAAATAGTTTTAATCCTTTTCTTGGTTTCCTTGATACTTCCAAATGTATTGATTGCCTGTATCAAAAAAAATAAATGTATTGATTGCTTTGTTTATTCATTTATTTATCTATACTATTATAAAAGGAAACTACTTTTGTGTCTAAAATGACAATTATTTCTTACATTTTACAATTTTAGCCCTTTAATGTTTAGTGAAATCACAACATAATTATAATACGGCAAGTTAAATTGAACATTCCCAACATATTATCATCAATTTGGATACCAATTCTTATAATTCCAAAAATTACCTTTCGATATCTTCCACAATATGTATGATGTAAGGTTCAAAATGTAATACACCACACTAAATTAAATCCACATTTTGAGGAAAACCCACATTATGGGACTGAAACTACCATACAATTGACGATATTTGAACAAGCTAGAAGTCTAAAAGCAAAATCTATCTTATTTATCTATTGAAGACATTTTACTTAAAAGTAAAATTAGTAATAAAAATACTACAATTGTTTTGGTATTTTGCACTGCCAAAAAAGTTCACTTATGTTAATTTATTCAATAGAATAACAAATTTAATCTCTCTCTGTCTCTCTTTATATATATATGTATATATATTGTCTCTCTCTCTCTCTATATATATATATATATTCTCTCTCTCTCTCTCTCTCTATATATATATATATATATATAAAACAAAAGGAGGGCTTAATTAAGCTAGAAAGTTTATGTGCGGCAAAAAACTCAAACCTTCAAGTTAGAGTTACTTAATTTTTTGCAATTTTATAATATGAGAAAAAAAAAAGATAGTTATATGATTAAAATAAAAAAATAAAAAATATCACGTTATAATTGAAAAAATAGATACTTAATAACTTATTATAAAGAATAGATACTTAAATTTATATGCACGCAGAAACTGCGTGCGAGGAATGCTAGTTATTTTATAAAAGAGCAATTGACGTATTTATTTGATTTGTTCTATTCTATATTTTGTAGATCTAATTTTCCTTTGTTTTTTTAGTAATTAGTTGACTATAAAAGGTAATTAGCAAGAGATTTGGGTTCATGATAACTTCGTAGACATGCTACATACAATGTAGAATGGGGAATAAGAATGAATGAAGAAATATGTTTGAGATTTAACTTCAAAGTTTTAGCGTAGGACGGTGCATGGCTTGGATGGTACTGGTGAGGATGATGATAGAGGAGGATTTAGAGAAGACGATGATCTGAAGAAAACAAAAAAATTGGAAAAAAGGGCGAATAGTGTTTGAGGGTAAAGAAGTAATTTTTTCTTATCGAAACACAATAATTTTCACAATGCCACTTGATGACTACCGAGTTTCAATTGCCTATTTTATGTTTCATAAGATTTTGTTTATTAAAATTACATAAGGTTATATTTGGCAATTACATAGGTAGACCTATTAATTTAATTAGGGCATACCTTTTGTGACGATGAAATGTTTTTTAGTTTCCTTTTTCATTGGATTCCCTTCTTACACATGATTAACGCGTTGTAAAATGTATAAATTCATTGACTCTATTTCATTGGATGACTGGATGTATAGAACCAAAATTTTTCTATTATTGAAAATTAATTTTAGTTTTGTTAATAAATTAGATTAAATTTTTGCTTTACTCTTCTGTTTTCATATAAATATGCATGCCATCCAAAATGTTTGTTTAACGACATAAGATTTTGGAATAGTTAAAATATTATCCACAGGTTTTAGCACATCGACAAAATAGTTATAATGCCTATTACACTAAATTAGTGACAGGATATAAGTAGCTAGTTGTCACTAATTAGACTTAATCAATGACAAAATAGAAGGTGCTACCACTTAATACATTTATTGGTGACAACTTTTATATCTTGTCTCCTAATATCAATAGTTTTTATTTGACTTCATTGGTTAACATCTATAATTAATTCAGATCATCATTATTTAATGATTTAATTTGTCCCAACTATATGAACAACTCCTATTCTATACCAAAATTTATATCAATTCATTGTATCAAAAAAAATATTCATATCAATTCATGTCATATAATTGATACTCACGATTTTTATTTTTATTTTTTTCTGTGGGGATTACCAAAATATTTATTTACTCTTGCAATCACTGGGAGACTACAAGGAAGCACATGTACAGTCTCCCAATTGTTTTAGAAAATATTGTTTTGTGCTGAATGTATATAGAGAGAATCTTTTTGTTGAAGTGCTGAATAAGTCTCTATACATGTTCACATAAACTAAAGTTCACACTTGTGCTCAACGAATTATTATTTTGAGGTGCTAAAAGTCAATTATTATATTTGTGTTCTACAAATTATTATTTTGCCTCCAACTGTATCAAAACATGTTCTGAAATTAAAAAGAAATTGTGAAACTTTTTATACTTTTTATTAAAAGTAAAATTTAATTAAAAATTAATCAAATTTCATCAAACAACCACCAAATTTTACCAATTTTTAATAAAAATTAAACATATAAAAACACATAAATTTTAGAGTTATCATCTTAATTGACAAAATTGTGTTTGTATTTTATATGAACTAAATCGACCATATGAACCCCCAAATGTCAACAAAATAGATTAGTCTCACATCACAGGTCATATGACATTATTCAAATTTGATATGGCTTTTCAATTAGCTTGTGTTGTCAATTGATCAAGGCAGCTTTGTTAGGTTTTTTCTCTAATTTGTTGGTCTCACATATTAATTTATTGTACATTACTCTCTCATTAAAAGGAGCCCAATTATGTGATCCATTTAAGGCATAAATTTAATGGGCTTACAGAAATATTATAGTAAGTATGGGTCTTTTATGTGTAGAAGTCCGGTCAGGCTTTAATTATGTTTGATGGGCCCATAATTAAAAGTTTGGCACATTAGGTATATTAGGACATGGTCCCTAAGCCAAAATGGAATGACGTCTTTCTTTCTGCCCCATTTAAGAGAGAGAATACAGAAAACAACGCCACGTACAGTTTGATGACTCGTGTCTTGGTATAACAACGCCACGTACAGTTCGAGTTCAAAAAAAAAAATTATTGTATATAGTGTGCACACTACTTGACCATATTGCTATTACAATATAGTTTGTGTATTTAGCTTTATGTATAAAGTTTCCTTTCAAGTAGTGTATTTGGGATTTAGTTATTTTGTGCCTATTTTGAAATTGTATAGATTGAACTAATATGTTGTCAAAGCAACCTCTATTAGGTAAAATTTATCACTTTTGAAAATATAGGCATATTTCATCTATGCAAAATAATCGGCCCAAAGGAAGATTATTTTGGCCAGATGGTTAATATTTATGAATATGTTATTTATATTATTTTATCTATGCGAAATAATCGGCCCAAAGGAAGATTATTTTGGCCAGATGGTTAATAATTATGAATATGTTATTCATATTCTTTTATCTATGCGAAATAATCGGCCCAAAGGAAGATTATTTTGGCCAGATATGATATTTATAAATATGTAAGTTGTCCTATTAGCTTCATCTATGCAAAATAATCGGCCCAAAGGAAGATTACTTTGGCCAGATGGTTAATATTTATGAATATGTTGTTCATACCCTTTTATCTATGCAAAATAATCGGCCCAAAGGAAGATTATTTTGGCTAGATTGTTTATTCATGAATATGTGAATTTTGTGTTATTTTGTCTATGCGAGATAGTCGGCCCAAAGGAAGACTATTTTGGCAAGACAAATGATAATCATAAATATTAAAATTATCTTGGTTAACATGCTGGCAATTTTTCGGTCTAAAGAAAGGCATATTGCTAGGCCGTTTTCCAATTATGAAATATTTATGAATTATGTGATACCATTACGAGTTATTATTTTTGTCCAAAGACTAAATAACAATTTCGTGTTGGGTATCTTAGGAAACTATCAATATTCATGAATTATGGACAAAAGTACCACTTACAAGTTGTTATTTATGTCAAAAAACTAAATAATAATGTTGTGCTAGGTATCTTGAGATGGGCTCACTTGCATGTAATGTGTTTGATATATTTATTATTCACACTTGTACATGTTTTATACGGTTGATTTACTTTGAGCATATTTAATTTTCTTTATAGAGTCCTTAATATTTGCCATCATGAATAACATCCCATGTGCTTAATAGCACAAACCCTGAGAAATAGAAAAATGCACTTTATGATGTGCTTGGTTGCATAGACTTGACTATATATTAGGATTTGATAGTCTTGTGAATCTAATCATTAGGATTAGTACTATTGATAGAAAGTCACATACGAGAAGTAGGATCAATCAAATTATATCAGTCCAATAGTCATGCAACATTTAAATTCCGGCAAAATTGCAAAATTGGTCCTTTAACTTTATCTGTTTTGGGTTTTAGTCCTTTAACTTTTGATTTTGCAAAAATACCCCGTATCTTTTGGTTTTTTGGCAATTTTAGTCCTTACAACCGGGACTTCCCTTTTTCCGGTTAAAATGCTACGTGGCAAGTGATGTGTATGGAAAAAGTTGCAAAATTGGTCCTTTAACTTTACCCATTTAGGATTTTTAGTCCTCTAACTTTTGATTTTGCAAAAATACCTCGTGTCTTTTGGTAGACTGGCAATTTTAGTCCTAGGAAACTTGGATTTTCCTATTTTCGATTAGATCACACAATCCTTGTTTAAACGTTGGCTTGAATTAATCGCGAAGAAACTTCTGACCCTAAGGCGTGATCACACCTTTTGCGACGAACACAATTATTTTCATATTTTTTAATTATTTTTTATTTATTTTTATTTTTTTAAATTTTTAGGCCGAATTTCCGCCGAAAATTCCGCCGAAAAATTTAAAAACTTATTTTTTAATTATTTTTTATTTTAAAAATATTATTTTTTATTTATTTTTAATTTTTTAAATTTTTCGGCCGAATTTTCCGCCGAAAATCCGCCAAAAAATTTAAAAAATATTATTTTTTATTTATTTTTAATTTATTCCGCCGAAAATTGAGCGTTTTCTTGTAGTGCAAGTTATACATGTGGTCTAGTGCATATTATACCTTAAATCGGAAATAGAAAAATCCAGGTTGCCTAGAATTAAAATTGCCAGACGACCACAAGATATGGGGTATTTTTGCAAAATCAAAAGTTAGAGGACTAAAAACCCCAAATGGCTAAAGTTAAAGGACCAATTTTGCAAATTTTGCATACACATCACTCGCCACGTAGGCATTTTAACCGGAAAGAGGGAAGTCCCGGTTGCAAGGACTAAAATTGCCAAAAAATCAAAAGATACGGGGTATTTTTGCAAAATCAAAAGTCAGAGGACTAAAACCCCAAACAGGTAAAGTTAAAGGACCAATTTTGCAATTTTGCCTTTAAATTCCCAATATCCATAAGGGGTCATATTTTGAGAAAGAAAATGCCGAAGTTTCCAATAGAATACCGATTGGTTCCAGCGAAAAGGTCGAAATGGACATTATCCTTAGAAAGCTCATTTCAATGCGGTATAAATGCAAAGGAAACATAAAGAAATACATCAAAGAATAGTCCAATCTTGTAACAAAACAAAGGTCCTTAAAAGTTTGGATGTTGAAAAACATTCTTGTGGACCTAGTTTCAGTTAAGAAAATAGATGAAGTACTAATTGGGCATTAATTTCTCAAGAAACTACCACCATTAAGAAATGAACATGGACTTAATTTAAAAAAACTGCAAGACTTGTGATATTCCAACATAAAGTACAAATGAAACATAATTCTGTAATTATTTGTTACTTTTGCAAGAAAGTTGGTCACATAAAGAAATATTGTCCCAAATAGGTCAATGGGTATGCGAACAATATTGACTTCTCAATTTTGTTTGCTTTATTAATTTGACTTTAGTGCTTCATACTTCAGGATTAATTAAGGTGTATAGTGTCAATTGGTGTTGAAAGATACATCTATATGGAAAATGGCAACAAGGCTTTGTTGAAGGCTATTGGTGTCCATAATATTCTCTTGAATACTAGTTTGTATTTGAATTTAGAGAAAAAATTTTATTACGCCATCAATGAGATGGAATTTAGTTCCTATTTCCTATATGGACAAATCCGGACCCACTTGTCCTTTTGGAAATAAGATTTTCAGCATTTCTCTAAATTTAAATATTAACGAAACTTGTATTCTAGTTTGTTATATTGTGAATATTAGATACCAACAGTTTTAACAGAGATGAAAAGACACCTTTTAAAAGTAACTTTGGTACTAAAGCCAAAATTGGATAATAAAAATTCATTTGTGTGACAATATAAGCAATTAGGTAATTTTTCTGAATAGAGAATAAACATGCTTATGTCAAAGGAATTCGTGATTTTCTTATTCTTACAGACTTAAAAAAAAATGAATAGAATGTATGAAGAATATATATATATAAGGAAAACAAGTGCGAATAGGAGTAAAGAATCTCTAGAGTTGATACATGTAGACTTTTGTAGACCATTTCCTACGGCATCATGGAATGAATAACAATTGACATCAACTTATTGATAATTACTCGTATGTGGTTATTTGTACTTGATTATTGAGTGGTCGTAATCTTCGAAAATAACTTTTAGATGGGACATTAAAGTCTATAGTTAATACAATAAGGCGAGTTCCAAGCAAAATAGTAACGAAAATCCCATACAGGTTGTGGACGGAATAAGAAGTCTAGTATTAGACACTTGCATGTCCAGGGATGTCTAGTTGAGGCTAGGCCTCACAGGCCTAAGTAAGAATAAACTGGACTAAAGAACAATAGGTACTACTTTGTAGGATATTCAAAATCGAGCGACTTTAAATTCTATGATCCCTCACATATGTCCTTTTTTGAAAGAGGAAATGCCACGTAAATAGAAGTTGTTGGTTATAGTGGGAGATGTCAAAATCGGAAGGTTGTGTTTGAAGGGGAATGTGTTAGCATTCCCACTATGATTACAACTGAAATGGATTGGATAGTCTATCCTAGCACTCTTCAGCTTGTAAGTTAGGATATTACCTAAAACACAACTATATTTGAAATTCCCACTAATCAAGTAGGGAATCATCATCTATTAAAGTTGATGAACCCCAACAACCTCAATCCTAGAGTGCCAATAAGGAGATCCATCGGATGAAGGAGAAAAATGATTTCAGATGACTATATCATCTATCTCCATGATACAAATTTGATATGAGATTGCAAGATGGTCCTACATCTTTTAGTTAAATCAAATTGTGTTTGAATTCTGATACATGGATCAAGGCCATAAATGAGGAGATGAATTCCATGAGGGGCAATGGTATTTGGGATCTTGTCGAGTTACCATAGGGGATGAAATTCATTGGTTATGAATATAATTTCAAAATCAACGGAATTCAAATGGTAACATTAAAAGATATAAAATATGCCAATGGATTTATTCATAAGGAAGGCATTAATTTTTTAAAGACGCTTTCTCGTCGGTTTAGACAAAAGGCTCTCTTAAAATTGCTAAGGCACTTGTGGCTCATTATGATTTAGAGCTGCATCAAATGGACATAAAGACAATGTTTCTGAATGGAGACATTGAAGAAACAATATACATGGTGTAACCGGAGAACCTTGAGTCCAAAGACTCAAAGCACCTAATGTAAATTGAAGAAGTCCATAAACTATCCAAGTAGGCATTCCATTCATGATATCGAAAATCTGATGGGGTGATGACCTCTTTTGGTTCAAGGAAAACACCTTTAATTAGTGCATATATCTCAAGATTCTTGATGTTGTATGTAGATAATAATCTACTCGCAAGCAACAATATAAGCCTATTGCATAAAAATATACTTAAACGAAAAAGGCCCGTATTGGTAAGGTGCTTAGCTATTTTGGTATACAAAATTGTGCACCAGGGGACACCCCTATAGCGAAGGGTGATAAAGTTTTTACTCCAATTTCATATATGCATGAGTATGTATGCATTGGGATTTAGTATACGTAGTAGGGATGTTAGGCAAATATTTTAGTAACCCAAAAGTGGATCATTAAAATGATGGGTTATGAGGTATTTACAAAGAATAATAAATATATGCTCGCTTATTGGAAATAAAACCACTTAAAGATCGTGCGGTATTTCAATTCAGTCGCTTGTTGGATGCTTGGATAGCAAGAGATCCACATTACGTTATGTATTCACGATAGTTAGAGGAGCTATTTCGGAAAAGTGTTAAGACACTAATAGCTTTTCAACTATGAAGGCTGAATGTATAATTTGCTATAAGACATCCAATCAAGGAATATAGCTTGTATTTATCACTAGATTGAAAGTGATCAATGGTGTTGACACTATAAAGGATCATTTTTTGATAATAAGGTCTCCAAGCTATATTCGAAGAACAACTAAATTTTGGGAAAGTTTGATATATAGACATTAATTTTCTAGTTGTGAATAAATGAGTTCAGAGTATTCGGGTGTCAATAGAGCATATTAATACAAACTCAATAATTTAAAGCTCACAAAGGAATCACCACTTAAAGTGCTACGTGGTTGTGAAGCTTAATGGGTATCATAAGGATTTATGGTACGCCATGTTAGTGGGAGTTTGCTACCTGATTTTATGCTCTTTGTACATATTTTTACGGTTATGTTCTGTACAGACTAAGGTTTCATAATTAATTGAATATTCTGAAATAAGGATATTAACTTTCCACTGCGGTTTTGCATAAAGATTGGAAAGTGTTGAGGGACTCTTTGAGTCATAAGATAGGACCAATTGGGAATAGACATGGTTGAGATCATGCTACATGTAATTTCCATGCTACACATCCATACTTGATCTATGTCATTAATTTTGCTAGTATTGTGACCATTGTTCGATTTAGTTATGAGTTATGTGACAAAAGCCGCTTTGATCCTACATTAGCACAATTGATGGACCAGATTATTTTGGGATATTTCGAGGTTGAGATGGCATAAAGTTTGTGCGCACTAAGGTTTCAGCTATGTACAATTTTCGAAAACATATGTGGACCAAGTGGGAGATTGTTGGGTTTTTTCTCTAATTTGTTGGTCTCACATATTAATTTATTGTACATTGCTCTCTCATTAAAAGGAGCCCAATTATGTGATCCATTTAAGGCATAAATTTAATGGGCTTACAGAAATATTATAGTAAGTATGGGTCTTTTATGTATAGAAGCCCGGTTAGGCTTTAATTATGTTTGATGGGCCCATAATTAAAAGTTTGACACATTAGGTATATTAGGGCATGGTCCCTAAGCCAGAATAGAATGACGTCTTTCTTTCTGCCCTATTTAAGAGAGAGAATACAGAAAACTTACGCCGTCTTTCTTGGCTTAGAAGACCACTAACCCTAAATCCATTTATCTTTCGCATCTATCATGGATTGAGATTAGTTATTTAGATTAAAAAATATTATTTGGTTGTTTACTAAAGATCCTGTGATTAATCGATTCATATGAATCGTATTTTTGTTTTATATTATGGATTATTCGGTCTGAATCCATATCTTGTGAAAAGTTTTCAACAAGCTTCAGTTCCAAAAGTTGACCAAACTTTTTGATACAGTTTGCAAATTTAAATAAGAGCACCGGCAAGATTAGGCAAGGTTAGTAATATATAAATAGGATATATGAAAAGGGAACAATATTTTTATTTAATTTGTAGTAATGGAGTATATTGTGAACTTTTATGAAAATTAAGGCCGCTTTAGAAATAATATCAAATATATATCCCCGAAAAACTTTCGAAAACTATGCAAATTGATGGATAAAAATAGTGCGAGCTGAGCGCAATTAAAGTTTATGTTAATTCACTATGTCCTATCTATCATAAATCATATAGCACTATTGCCACAGCCCCACAATTAAATATTTTAAATTTGGCCTTAAATACTGATCTAAAATTTTGTTTAGTTCACATTTTATTCAGTATTGAGTAAAAGAAACTTTAAATAAATTTAAAATAATTAAATAGCTTATATAGTAATTTATGGACCTTTTTATTCTTTTTGAAAATTTGTAATTGTCTAAGATAAGTCATAAGTTCCTTTTTCTCTTTTGAGTTTATTTTCACAAATTAAAGTTCGATGTTGAAAATATTATTGCATCATACAATTTATCAAGCAAGTCTCTTTTATTAGGTATACGATATCTATTCCACTTTAAAACTAATTTATTAAGAGGTTTATAGTTTATAAGAAGCCTGGGAATGCCTCTTTCTTGTTCTGCATGTTTATTAAAATAACAAGTTGTTCAAGACCATGGAGATTTTGACTACCTTATTAATCCCTTTTAAAAAGGCAAGGCATTTTCTTTTTACATAATTCTAACTATTAAGAGTTCATTGACATGGCCTGGCTTTTGTAGGAATTTTCATTTCATCAAAATTCTCTTCATATGGAAGAGAAACAATATGTTTATTCCTATTCCAAAAAGCATTAGGATGGTCCTTGCAAATTTGTATAGAAAATTGATTTGTTATTAGTTTTAGTTTTTCTTGTAATTAATTTAGAATTTTCAATTTTTTCTTCAATAGTGAGAATATTTATTTCTTGCTTCAGAAAATTCATTTCTTGGTTTTTTCGCTATGAACAATTCTTTGATTTCATTTAGTACTCTAGTAAAAGGTTTAGTTACAAATTGAAAAAGTCATTTCGTTCCCTTCAAAGGTTCCAATAAATCCCTTTCATTTAAATCCAATAAATCTTTTTAAAAAAATTGAGTTCCTAAAATTATTTGATTAGTGATGTTTTTTAGTAGTAAAAAACTTGAATGTTTTTTAGTAGTAAAAAACTTGAATACAAACTCTCTTTACAAATATATGCTTTAGGAATTTTATATTTTATATCCATCTTCTAACCATTTGCTGAACTAAGAAAGTGAATGGCCTTATGAAAATACCTGGTTGGGATTCTCACTTCCTGTATGCAATTCAAATCAGCACCGCTATCAATGAATGTTGTTATTCCTTTCTAAAATTATTATCTATCAAGGGTAGAAAGCAAATTTTCATCCTCAAAAAACCTTATTTGATCTTTAAAATATTTTTTAGGGAATGATGTAGTTTGTTTGTCCTTTTTATAAAGTTCTAGTTTTGTTATTCTATAATCTAGAATCCTATTTTCTTGTTTTAGGTCACTGATCTATTTCTTTAGGCTATTGACTTCTTGCATTGAATATTGTACTGTAGCAGGGCCTTCAGTTTTTTTATCTTTATTTTAACATTCTTTGAACCACAGCCATAGTGTATAGGTCTTGTGATTTATGTATAGTTTGAAAATCTCCTTTAGAGGTACTTGGTTCGTCAACCATTTGATCAAAAATCTTTGATCTTCTATCAGGGTTTTTAATAAATTTTAATTATTCTATCATGCAATCACTATTAAGTATAAAAGAATCTTATAAAACTCTTCCCTATTATTGTTATTCTTTTGTTTTGAGCAAGGTTTACCTTCTCGACAATTATTACAACATTCTTGATCTGATTCTGAAATATATTTTTCATTATCTAAAATTTGTATTTCTTTAGAAATATTTGAAGAACTGTCAAAAATTTATGAATTAGAATTTTCACCATCAGAGTTTAACAATAATTTTGCGAATGTTTCGTTTAATTCATTATCTATGTTGAGATTATTAATCTACTGCTTTGTTTTACATTGTTTATAATAGTAACCAACTCTTCCACATTTAGAACAGGTTTGTGGATTCCCATTAATTTTTTTTTGAATTTTCTATCCTCTTTTCTATTTTTCTCTTTTTTATCCTTTTCTTTCTTTTAATAGAATATTGTTTCACTATCTTGTCATCTTTCTTATGCCTATGAGGCTTGCTGCTGGATAGTACTTCCATACCAAACTGGCCACAAAATTGGCCTAATTGTCTTTTTTCATTCAAATGATGCTTTTTAATTTATTGACTCAATTTTATTGATGTCTCCTTTTCTTAGGGCCTTCTTAACCCTTTCTGAAATAAAGGTGGTAGACCATCTATGGATTTACATTTCCAATGAGTACTATTAGACTCCAAAAGTTCCATTACTCCACTAAGAAAAACGTCTTTATACCATCTAAATGAAGTGAGATAGGACATCTCAAATTTTGTAAAAAAAGTCATGATATTCTTACTATTACCTGACTATTTTCCTATAAAATGTTCAATAATATTCATGACAAGTGCATAAATTGCATTTTCAACCTGAATGCCATTTTCAGTTTTTATTGTACTTAAAATATCTACCCAATTGGCTTGAATTACGTAATTATCCCACTACCCTTTTAATTGGCCTGTAAATCTTGCAACTATCATATTAGCGATTGCTTTATCACTATTATCATTATTCTTTCAGTTAGAATTATTATTATTATTAGAATTAAATGAATTTTTGCATGCTATATATATATGTTTATAATATTATGTATTATATATATAAATTTTATAAAAATTAAAAAATATAAAAATATTCAATAAATAAAAACTTATTATTATTATTATTTAATTTTATTTGAATTGTTGTCTGCTATAAATGTATAATGTAATGAATTATGACAACAAAGTGAAGATAGCTCAACGGTAAGAGAGTTGTTTGCCAACCAAGAGGGCGAAGGTTAGACTCCCAGCGGCTACAAAACTTGGGACAATTTCGGGCGCGTGTATACACACGTGCGTGAGCTAGGGGCGAAACTTGGGACAATTTCGGGCGCATGTATACACACGTGCGCAAGCTAGGGGCGAGGTCCCGGGTTCGACTCCTAGGTTGGGCGTGCGTTTGAAATTTTATTTTAAAAAATATACAATAAATTTCGGCGGATTATTTCGCCGAAAATATATTTAATTAAATAAATAAATAAATAAATAATAATTTCGGCTGGAAATTCCCCTGAAAATTGAAAAACGACCAAGGTTTACCTGGCGGATTCATTCCGCCGAAATTAATTTTTTTCGCCGAAAATTTCGCCGAAAATACCCTTTTTTCTTGTAGTGCCTCAAACTTCATATCAAATAGAAAAGGTTGAAAAAACTATGTATTTTTCTCCATTTACCAGAAATGTTCTATAATATTAATGACAAGTGTATAAACTACATTTTCAGCCTGAATGCCATTTTCGATTTTTATTGTACTTAAAATGTATGCCTTATTGGCTTGAGTTAGGTAATTATCCCATCAACCTTTTAATTGGTCTGTAAGTCCAACAACTATCATATTAGTGATTACTTCGTCCCTATTACCATTATTTTTGTAGATAGTATTGTACATAAGCAATCTATGGACAGAAGTATAGATGTGTCTTTAGTAAAACCATCTTTATTCCATTCACAAATAACTTTAACATAATACCTATGATTTAAAATATACTCCTATTTTTCATAAAGAACGTCTTGACGTGTCGGCCTAGGGTATTGAAAAATTTTTTGAGTTGGTTTATCAACATATTTTTCTAATTAATGTATTAATCTCTTCCTGAACTATTTGCTTATGATGGGTGTCGAATCCACCAAAAATAAATCCTACTATTTCTAAACACAAATAAAATAGTAAATAGGGTGAGCAGAGTCGATCCCACAGGGAATAACTTATTGACGAATTAGTAAGATAACAAATTATTAAAAGTAAAAAAGGGGGTTTTGAATCAAAAGTTAACAAAATAAAATAAAGGTAGCGAATAAATTAAAAACAAATCGATATAAATAAAAACTCAGCCAAGGATAATGCTTCGCACAACATTCTCATGGATTGATCATCGATTCAAAGATAGCTTTTAATTCATGCAATAGATTGGTTACAGTCTTCAGATAACTCGTCCAACCTAATATTTTCTTAATAATAGATTAAACATGCAAACGCAATGAGTAATCCCTAATTAATGAATAACCCTAGTCAAATGATAGAATTTAACTCGTTAACAGCATTTAAAACTAGAAAGACCCAATCCAAGCCAACAAACCTACAAACGTGGTTATTCAAAACTAGATTTTGTACTTTTTATAGTATAATTCAAAAGTTTCGACCCAATTGGATTATACTGCTTTCCACTTGTGTTGATTCTATCAAATAATGATGGATTTTATTTTACCAGCGGGAATTGAGAAATTTAATTAATTGAACAATGGACCTTAATTGCACAACTAACAAAACGACATTAAGGGATGGATTTTTCTCAAAAATGTATAGAAAAATACACAAATATTGCATAAAAGGAAAAGACAAGCAAACCGATTAGATCCCACAATCCTTTAACAAAATATTGGCTTGGATTACTCCTTGACTGAATAATATAGTTTAGCCATGCATGGCCAAGAATACAACTTCAATTAAAAATATAAAAGTTGGAAATTTCAAAGTAAAAATAATAACTAAGGCTAGAATCAAGAGTGTCTAAGACAAGGTCTTAGAACATGTATATATGACATTCTAACCCTCAATCTAATTCCTAAGAAGACTAGAAAAATTCTTCGGAAAGCTTGAGAAATCGTAGGCAAGAAGGGCGTTTGTTTCCAAGTCGAACTCTTGCCATAACTAGACTTTTGCCAATACTAGGAAAACTGCATTTAACCATAGATTTTAGCTACAAAATAGACATGGATTAGCCACGAATTTAAAAAAAGGCACGAAAAAAAAATAGCCATGGATTAGCCGTGACTAAATTTAGACACGAAAAATCTGTGGCTATTTTTGGTGGCTAAAATTAATGCGAAATTTGGCGCCAATTTAACCGCGCCACTTTTAGCTACGGGAAAATCTGTGGCTAGTCCGTGGCTATTTTATTTAGCCACGGATTTTTTTTTCCCAAATCTGTGGCTAGAAACAAGTTTTCTAGTAGTGTGCCTTCTATTCCCGCATAGGAAACTCAAGCCATAAGGTGTGATCACGCCTTGTGCTGCGAACATGATTGTTTCCATGTTTAGCCGCCCATTTTTTTGCACAACATCCCTATGCATGTTTTACTATTTTTAGACCCTTTTTGAGCTACTTTTCATCAATATTCACCTACGACAAATAAAAAATTAATTTGGTGAAAATCGAACAAATTTAAAATCCAAATTTAATCAAAATAAGTGCAAATGCGGCCTAAAATTTGGAAAAAAATGACATGTTATCAAATCCCCCCACACTTAATCCATGCTTGTTCTCAAGCTTGCTAAAACTCCAAGTCATCAATTTTTCAACTTATCTCAAATAATCCAAATCATTGTGGTTAGGAACATAATTTGATTCACATAAGGGTCAAACATTTTATAAGACATGACATGTCAATCCTCACATGCAAACAATTACTCAAACAACTCTTTAGATACTTAGTATAACAAGACATACACTTTCCACCATGGACCAAACAATCAAGATTAGTACACGAAACACACATAGCACCGAGTATTGCCACAACTTACATAGATTTCACGTATTTTTCATGGGATAAGGAATTACAAGCAGAAGTTAAACGGTCTTTTCAAATATATGTTTTCTTTTTTGTTTGTTTTTTCTTCTCTTTTTTTCTTTTTTTCTTCTTCTTTTTTTTGGCAACTCAACATAACAAACCTTTTTACGCGAAAACAAACATTGGTGATGCATGTGCCTGGTTACTCGGTCATGCGAATCTTATCTAGAATGTCATCAACCTTTTTAAGTGAAAACAAATATTGGTGATGAATGTGTCCGGTTACTAAGTTGATCACAATTTCTAAATGGCTACTAGCTCTACTCATAATCACTTTTTTTTTATGTGATTAGTGGAGTAATTTTATTTTTTTTTAGCATTCTTTTTTCTCACACATAAATTTATGTAGATATCCTTAACTTCTTAAGCAAACAATTCCTCACTAATTGATTTCAACATGCATAAAGGGGATGTTGAATCTAAAGTTAACAAAATAAAATAAAAGCAAGGAATAAATTAAAAACAAATCAATATAAATAAAAACTCAGTCAAGGGTAATTCTTCGCACAACATTTTCATGGATTGATCATTGATTCAAAGATAGCTTTCAATTTATACAATAGATTGGTTATAGTTTTCAGATAACTCATCCAACCTAATATATCCTTAATAATAGATTAAACATGCAAATGCAATGAGTAATCCCTAATTAATGAATAACCCTAGTCAAACGATAGAATTTAACTCGTTAACAGCATTAAAAACTAAAAATACCCAAAAACATGGTTATTTGAAACTAAATTGTGTATTTTTTGTAGTGTAATTCAAAAGCTTCCATCCAATCGAATTATACTATTTTCCACTTGTGTTGATTCAATAAAACAATTAATGGGCCCTAATTGCACAACTAACAAAACGACATTAGGGGATGAAGTTTTCCCAAAAAAGCAATGAAATATACACTAATATTTCATAAAAGTGAAGGACATTCAAATAGATTAGATCCCACAATCCTTTAACAAAACGTTGGCTTGAATTACTCATTGACTGAATAAAATGGTTTAGCCACGCATGACCATGAATACAATGTCAATTAAAAATACAAAAGCTGGACATTACAAAGTAAAAATAATAACTAACGCTCGAATCAAGAGTGTCTAAGACAAGGTCTTAGAAAATATATATATAGCATTCTAAGCCTCAATCTAATTTCTAATAGGACTAGGAAAATTCTTTGAAAAGCTTGAGAATCGTAGGCAAGAAGGACGTTTGTTTACAAGTTGAACTCTTGCCACAATTAGACTTTTGCCTTCTATTTCCACATAGGAAACTCCGGTCATAGGGCGTGATCACGTCATATGCTACAAGCATAATTGTTTCCATGTTTAGCCCCTCAGCTTCCTTGGACAACATCCTTCCACACTTTTTACTATCTTTAGGCCCTTTTTGAACTATATTTCATCAATTTTGACCTATGAGAAGTAAGAAATTAGTTTGGTGAATTCTAACAAATTTAAAACCCAAATTTAATCAAAATAAGTGCAAATGCTGTCTAAAACTTGGTGAAAATGACATGTTTTCAGCTTATAATTTTCATTGTCACTCGTTTCTTTTTCAAATTTATCAAGAGTATTGAGTTTCAAATTTTTAAATTTTTCATCAGGAAGTCTTTTTAAATCTTTCAATTTTAATTTAAAATCTTTGATTTTGGGTGGAGGTTGAATATTGGGAGAGGTTGTGATATCTTCTTCTTCCATTTTAGTAAATGAGGTTGAAGATTTTAACTTATTTATAGAGTTGATTATTAGTTCGACTCTATTATGTAGAGAGTAATTTGCTCCCCAAGAACACTTAAATACATATTATTAGCATAATTCTGTTGCTTAAAAAGGCTATTTATATGCCTTGTGGTTATTTGCCTTGTATTATCCTCAAACAACTTTGTAAATGTAGAAAATCCTTATTATAAGTTCAGTTCTTTTTTCTCTTTTGAGTTTATTTCCCCAAATAAAAGTTGGATGTTGAAATTTTTATTACTTAATATGTTTACATATGTCATCTTTATGATAGATTTATATACCATTGATGTTAACGACCAATTTGATCTTAATATTTTAAGTTACTTAATTGTTGAAAATTTAATATAGAGTGACCATAAAATGCATGAAGAAAATTAGCTTTTAAAACAAAGTTGTATAAACCACCAATTTAAACGTATGATTAAATTAGCTATCATCATTTAAGAGTAAAAGTAATTCTACCGTATAAATATGTATGCATAGCTCAAATGAATTAAATAATAAGATTCTTTTCAATATTTAACTATTTATTCATTAAAATAAACTCAAAATAAAAATAAAAATAACGTTATTATTTGTTTTGGTGCAATTAAGAAATGTTTAGTGAAAAAAAGGTGTATGAGCAACCACTTAAAACTGTTTATTTGTTTAAAAAAAAATTAAACTGACTAAGATTTTGGATCAAAACCAAGCACATTTATTATAGAGAGGTTTATAGTGATAAAGAGTTTTTCAAAGAGAACGTAAAGTCAATATATCCTACTCAACACTATTTTCATCTTCATATAATTTTTTTTTATATTTAGGGAGGTATTTGATGTTTCAATGGTATAGAAGGGTATTTAATGCAAGTCTGTAATATAAATGTCAAAGTTAATTTAACTCTTAATATTATGACAAAAGTTGATACAAAATTGAAAGGAAAACCACAACATATGAATTCTGGATAATGAGAGCAAAAACACAATTGTCATTACATGAATTTTGTATATATTGTGTTTGTACTGGCCTAACTATTCTTTTTATTTATTATTATTATTATACTTCTGAACTCTTCTGGACACGTGGCGGAGTGTGAGTATGAAATTTTTTTTATTGAAGTAGTAGTTGTGCTGAATTTTTTTGCAAACGTTTGGTATATATATGTTCTGATTTTTTTTAACGTTTTACAATTGATAAATTGTGTAGAAGATTGTAGTAAGTGTGAAAATTTGTTTTGCTTAAGAGTATATATGCTTTGAAGAAATTATATTATTGATATTTTCTAAATTTTTTTTTCTTCTAACTGTTTACAACTGTGATTATTGCACCGTGTTGGATATTTCTTTTCCATTTAAAGGTATGTTATTCTAACTTTGACTAATTAATATTTATAGTTAATAGGCTTTTTTTATTTACTGGAATAAGTATAAGTAAACATGTTACTTGGTTATACTTTTCGTGGCAATGTTTTCCTCTATTGACACTTTAAATCACTTTATATACGTGGCTTTTTGTAGTTATATAAGTAAACATGCTCCTTGGCTTTGAATCTGCTGTATACACACACACACACATATATATATATATATAGAAAACTAGTATTTGTTAATATAGATATACATGTTATATATATATGTACTATGTTGTATATATATATATATACACTATTTGTACTATGTACAATATATCTATCATATTTATATTGTACATATATATACACTATTTGTACTGTGTACAATATATCTATCATATTTATATATACTCTACTATATGTCATATATATATATAGATATATGTTCTCTGCGATGCTATCGATTTTGTCTTAGGCACCTTTGCTCAAATTTAAATGCAAAGGTAAAAAATGTCCTCGCCAAAGAGTTTATACTGGAGTACCGGGAATGCTCTAAGTGAGTTTGATGACAACAACATCATGGAGAAATTATTAGCAACCAAAATCAAGGCAAGAAGATACTTAAACCACATTGAGTTGGAGAAATGGACAACCGCCTAAGACGATGGAAAAGGGACAGGCATAATGACTACAAACATGTCTGAATGCATTAGCGGAACCTTCATGGTGGTCGTTGTCTGCCCATCGTGGAGTTTTTCGATCTCACCTTCAACTGCACCATGAATTGATTCCGTCAGCGTTCAGTAATGGCTAACGGCATGCAAGTAGGGATAGCAATGGGTCCGGGTTTGAACCAGATCTGACCCAAACTTGATCCACTAGGAACGGGTCTTGGGACGGGTTGTGGGTCCAAACTTTAAACTTTTGGACTCGTCCGAGTTCGGGTCGGGTCTCGGACCCACTTAAACCCGACCCATATGTATATATATATATATGTATGTATTTAATATATTTATAATATATAAATAAATAAAATAAAATGAAATAAGGATATTTTTTATGTTTTAGAGTGCATTAGGATAAAATTAAATATTTATAATATATAAATATATTTAATAGTGCTATTTTTTATATTTGAAAGTGCATTATGCTTTTCTCTCTTAATAATCTTAGGATTCAAACTGCAAATTACCCAATAGTGTAATCTATCTCTATATATTTTTTCGTGAATTTGGTTTTGTTTGGTCAATTTATTCTTTTTCTTATTTTCCTTCGTGAATCATTATGTTTGTTTCCTGTATTTGAATTGTCTCTTTCAACCAAATAGAACTTTTTATCAAAATATTATAATTTAATAAAAAAATTATCATTCTATCCTAAAATGGAAAAAGGTAATTATTTTTTTATACAAATTAAATTTATTGTTTCAAACAAATTCTTAAAAAAGTAGAAATTTGAATTATTGGGACGGGTTCGCCGAGTACACGGGGCGGGTTTGGCAGGTTGGGATGGGTTTAGGAATCCGACGGGTTCAACGGGTCCAACCCGCCAGGTTCGGGTCCGGGTCTGGGACAGGTCCCGAGTCCAAAAAATTCTCACGGGTCAGATCTCGAATTTGGCCAAACCCGCACTAGACTCGACCCGTTGCCATCCCTACATGCGAGCAAATAACCAACCCTGGACCGATTATGCATATGCCCATTAACCCTTACAAAGATGCCTCTCGTTTGCATGTCATTGATAACTTCATATGCCATGAACGTACGATATCTATTCTTACACAAGACACAGGTCATGGGGTTGGTTGCAACATTTTTGTAAAGCTAACTAAAGGTACCTGCTCTTGTGGGATTAAGCAACTATTTCGCATACCATGCTCACATGCCCTAGCAGCGGCAATCCAATTTTCAATGAACATTAGTCAATTGTTTGCATGGTATTACAATGTAGACTCTTACCAACAAACATACATGCGCGAGTAGATTCGAGCCTATTTGGGATGAAGCATATTGACCAGAAGTTAATTTCGAATTAGTCCACAATTCCGAGCAGTTAAAGGAGCAACAATGCGGCTTTGACGTTACCATTCGTATTCATAATGAGATGACTAGTCACAAGTAAGAGAAAGAGCAAGGCTATGCGCACAATAATGCCAGCACGCTAGTTCACAGAAAAATTGATTTATTATCTATTCGTGAATTCTTGATTTGAGCAAAAAGATTTATGTGATATTTGATTAGTACAGTGGTATTTTTAAATGAAGTCAAGTATTTGTTTTGTTTTGTTCAAATGTCTTTGTGTTTTTGTTCTTGATATTGAAATATAGAAGTTAAATTGTTTAAAGGCCTCATTTCTTGATTGAGGTGCACATACATGATAATAATTTCGAACTTGTTTTCATTTTTTTTTTAAGGAAAAGCTTAAAAAAAATCAATGTTGGCCGAGGTTGGCAATCTCTGCCAACCAAATAAAAAAGGTATAATGTTGGCCGAGTTTGCCAAGCTCACCCAACAAAAAAAAAATATAAAATATAAGTATTGTTGGCCGAGGTTGGCAAATTCGGCCAACATTTCTCCCTGCACCGTACAAGTAAGTCTACGGATTGAATGAGATTGGGAATCTCGTTCAAGGGTATTTTGAAAAAAAAATTCAAAGTACGAGCATTTTAACAATGTTACACGCAAAAAAGGGCAAATTAAAAATGGGTTAATTACATCTACACCCCCTACGAGTTTATGAAATTTTCAACAGTATCCATCTTAGATGAAAAATTACATATACACCCCCTTTAAAATATTAAAATTATAGATGCACCCCTTTCTGGTAGGGTTTTGGCAAAAAAGTAATGACATCAGCCAAAAATTCATGTGATCTAACTATTTTGCCCTCGGTAATTTTGTAAACTTAGAAGGGGGTTGTATGTAATTTTTAAAGTAGAGAGGGGGTGTATGTGTAATTTTTTATGAAAGTAATTAACCGTTATATTTTCAAAATTTGACTGTTGAAAATTTAAAAATGACCGTTTATGTCTCTCTCTCTCTCTCTCTCTCCACCCCCCCCCCCCTCTTCTTGCTCTCTCTCTCTCTCTCTCCACCCCCCCCCTTGCTCTCTCTCTCTCTCTCTCTATATATATGCACCATTACAACGGTTAGGCAAAAAAACAGTCATAAACAGTCATTTTTAAATTTTTAACAGTCAAATTTTGAAAATGTAACGGTTAATTACTTTCATAAAAAATTACACATACACCCCCTCTCTACTTTAAAAATTACATACAACCCTCTTGTAAATTTACAAAACTACCAAGGATAAAATAGTCAGCTTACATAAATTTTTGGCCGACGTCATCACTTTTTTGGCGGAACCCTACTGGAAAGGGGTGCATCTATAAATTTAATATTTTAAAGGTGGTGTATGTGTAATTTTTTATCTAAGAGGACTACTGTTGGGAATTTCGTAAACTCATAGGGGGTGTAGATGTAATTAATCCATTAAATTTTTTTCCTGCAATTAGTTAGGGCTATCAACTAGTTTGGTTTGATCAGATTTAAGAAATTTAAAACAAAATTCAAAATTATTATTATTATTATTATTGTTATTATTATTATTATTAATGATCTTTAATAGCCTGGTTGTTTAAATCCAAATTCATGCACTTATTTTGTATTATGAATATCTATAGTAGGATCGAATCAATCAAACACATATCAATTAGATATTATAAATTTATATCAGACTTGAAATGAATTCAGATTAAAATTCACTTCACTATCAATCCTAGATATAAATTAAAACTATGACTATCACAAACATTATTTATCCAAACAATACTGATTTCCATTGAGTTGATAATACCTAGATATTCTAAACGAATACAAATTATATACAAAAATATATCAAAAACTACTCAGGTACTTCTTCCATCTGAAAAAAAAAATGAAATTAATTTGAATTGATAGAGAATTTTAAAGAAAAAAAGGAGGAAAATTCTTATATAGACCGGGTGTATGGGTTCCATTCATGTATCTGCGGTTCAAATTTATCCACGTGTTATATGTAATTTATAAAAAATTTAATACATAGCACATCACTGAATTTGGACTGCAGAGTATATATACCCGGTCCATGAAATAATTTCTCCAAAAGGGGTTGAAAGTGAATGTGGGATTATTACTGTGTACCGACACATATAAATTAAAGTGATGACTTTCAAAATCTTGAACAGGTAAATCAATCAAAATCATGATTACTATGATTCTCTTCAATTGCAAATCTTTAAATTTAAAATAATACATTTAATAATTTAACCATGTCTGGATGAATAATTCATCTAGATTGAACATAAATATAATTGGCATTAATTAAGATTGACTATTGGGTTCATAATTGTTTAACAAACATCATGTCTCTGCCCGTTGGGAACAAAGATTGAATTTATCAACAAACATGTTGCAGATTTAGAAGATTTTTGTCAATTATTTGCTAAACTTGGGTAAGTTAAGGATGATTTTGTTGTTTAGTTTCCTTGTCTTATTATTTTATTCAATTGCTTTCTAGCATTTTGTAAATCTTTTGAATTTTAACTCAGTTATACATGATTAGGAAAAAATTGATGGATAATTTAACGGATTTGAATTTTCCGTTTCGATAAATTAATTTTAGTTTTCATAATTAGTTAATAAGGTTAAATGTTCATTACGACATTAATTGTAAAGCATAAACAGTACTTTTATGTCGTGATCTTTTTCACATTTAATTAAAATGGTTAACTAGAAAATATATTTCTAATGCCGTATTATTTTGGTTCGGTTGTTGACTTATAAATCCAATTAAATTAAATTAAATTAAGATCCCTAAGCTATTTTAGTAATCTAACTACTTATGAGGTTTCTCAAAACTTTGGTTAAAAATCCCTAAGCAAATCAAATGATGTTTTCAATTCTGGTAGCTACACTTCTGCTCTAGAGATGCTTATACAAACTAAATTAATGCATATAATTATTATATGATGATTTAGGGTTAATTATACTTCATGGGACCTATTTTGATTATTTCTCCAAATTATAAATATCAGAATAATCATCATTTGTTTACCTTTTGGTTGCGTTTGGTAGGGGGTATGGACTTGATACACTACATATCCTTCACATTAATATGTTTGGTAAAATTTTTGACAGCCCAAGATTAGACTTCAGCCTAATACATTATCAAGCACTTTTTGTTATTACATATCCCATGGGGGAGGTGGAATGCAATATCCAATGGATTGGGGCTAGTTGGATTGCACTTCAAAATGGCTTATTCATCCTCAAATTCATACATATTTTTTGGAACAACAAAAGATTTCAATAAATAGAAAAAGAAATATAACTATTTAATAACTTCAAATTGGTAGACTTTTAATGATGAATAAAATTCGTACACTTTTAATAATAATTTCAATTTCATACACTTTAGTGACTTATTTAATAATAAATAAAATAAAAAAACTAACCAACAACAACAAAAGATGTCAATAAATAGAAAAGGAAATAAAATTATTTAATAATTTCAAATTCGTACACTTTTAATAATAACTTCAAATTCATACACTTTTAATGATGAATAAAACTTGTTCACTTTTAGTGGCTTATTTAATAATAATAAAATTTAAAGGAAAAAAAAACTAACCAACAACACAAAAGATTTCAAACTTCAAACAATTGAACAACAAGAGGTTTTATTACTCACCAAAATTGTACAACAACTCCAACATCTTACACAACCTAATTTGTATTTAATTGCAACACTTCTTAAAATACACTGAAGTACAAAACATGCAAGCAACGTAATTATAACATCAAAATTAAGACTGAAATTAGATCACAATCAACGAAAACCACAATGTCATACAAATGTGATATGAAGAAGTAAAAAATTACAAGAGCAAATAAGCCAAAAGTCGGAGTTCGAACCTCTCTTTTTGGTAGTGAGAAAGAAAATCCTCTACGCTTAATTATCAATGATGAGAGTGTAAAATGTAATCAATAAGCCATTTTACTGGTGGGAATTCAAAGAGGCTAAACTTGTAATTAACCAAAATATTTATGGGTATTTAGTAATTTGAAATCATATCCAAATAGTCAAACACTACCAAACAAGTTCGAGTTGGATCAATGAATATCAATCCAAAACACACCATCTACCAAACAATCAAAAAAAGCTGGACGAATACCTTATTTTTTCAAATTAATCCAACAAAATAAGTATCAAGCCCACACTACAAGAAAACACCCATTTTTCGGCGGAATATTTTGCCGAAAATTTTCGGCGGATTTTCGGCGAAATTTGGACAGGAAAATTAAAAAAAAACATAATAATAATTTTAAAAATTTTTGGAGGAAAATTCCTCCGAAAAATTAAATAAATAAAAAATAACAATTCCTAAAAAAAATAATTAAAAAATAATAATTTTGAATTTTTTAGCAGATTTTTGACGGAAAATTCCGCCGAAAAATTTCAAAAATAAAAATAAAACATATTAATATTTTTTAAATAAAAAATAATTAAAAATTAATATTTTTGAATTTTTCGGCGGATTTTCGGCGGAAAATTCCGCCAAAAAATTAAAAAAATAAAAAATAATAAAAACAATATTTTTAAAATTAAAAATAATTTTAAAAAATAATATTTTTGAATTTTTCGGCAGATGTTCGGCAGAAATTCCGCTGAAAAATTTCAAAAATAAAAAATAATAATAATTTTTAAATAAAAAATAATTAATAATTTTTAATTTTTAATAAAAAAATTATTTTTTAAATTAAAAATAATTTTAAAAAAAATATTTTTGAATTTTTAGGCAGATTTCCTGCGGAAAATTCCGTCGAAAATTTTCAAAAATAATAATATTTTTTAAATAAAAAATAATTAAAATTAATAATTTTTGTTTTTTCAGCGGAAAATTTCGGCGGATTATCCTGGTGAAAATATATTTAATTAAAAAAATAATAAATAAATAATAATTTCGGCGGAATTTCGGTGGGAATTTCCCCCGAAAATTTATTTAATTAAAAAAAATTCCGCCGAAATTCTGCCGAAAATTGAAAAGCGACCATGGTTTATATGGCGGATTCGTTCCACCGAAATTAATTAAATTTCGCCGAAAATTCCACCGAAAATACCGTTTTTTCTTGTAGTGCCAATCCCATTTGACTACCAAATGCTACCTTTGTTGATAATGAACTCATGTCAAGGGGTTAAAGAATGAAAATTGAATCGACTCAACTGCTTCCGCTATAAGTACGCTTGTCTAGTGCCCGCTAATTTATAATTTTTCATGTGAAGCGTAGTCATTGACCAATTTGTGTTTGTTAAAAATAATGACCAATTGATGTTCACATGATTCATGTAATGTTTATTTAGATATTTTATATTAATAATTAAACCGACCAAACACACCGAATAATATCATTCTCCTAGGTCAGATGCAATGACTAATCTCACTCTTACAGGTTTAATCACATTATTGAAATTTAATGTGGCTTTCCAATTAGGTTGATCTCTCAATTAGTCTTTATTTTATTTTATTTTATTGGTTTATTTATTTATTTCTTTATTGAGTTTTTTTGATAAGGATGTCTTTCAATTAGTCAAAAGACGTAACTCTAATTGTTGGTTATCTTTTTGATTACGCAAACTTAATTAAAAATTGTGATAGGATAAATAAAGAAAAATGAATAATACTCGGCAGCTGTACGAATAAAATGCAAGTATAAGCAAATTGCTCATAAATAAAAAAAAGTCTTTGTCTTTGCATAAATTTTTGTATGCCTTATGCCTGGACTCTAAGATTATATAAAATTACAAACATTATATCAATGCCTCCCTACACCTATCTTGTTACTATGACATAGTATAAAGACAAATATTCAATACTAATAGTACTTTCAAATATATCAAGTGATTGTACTTTTTAATTGTGTGATATACAATTGGTAGTTATAGATAATCTTTTACCAAGATTTTTACGATTATAGATAAACTGTTATACTATGTGTTTTATAATCTATATATATATATATATACACACATTATATATACATATATATATAATTCAAAAACTTTGAAATTATCCAAATTAGTGCATATGTGGATAATCTCATTAAATTCTATTTTGTCATGTATAAAATTCAAATACCTTTTATCTGAATTTAAATAAGTATATTTATAATTCATGTTTATCCACACGAATCCAACAACTTCAAGTATTTAAAATAGATGAGTTAAATTTTAATTCAAACAAATTAATAAAATTAATATTTTATTTACAATATTTACTATATGACCTTTAAGATAGCCTTTTTTAGATGAAAAGTACTTATTTTTTGAAAAACAAAACACTTCATAGCAAAAAATGTCTTTGCATGAGCTTTTTTTAAAAAAGCAAAGTCACAAAAAAAGCCAAAAGAGGGCTTTTTTTAGAAGCTACTAAAGCACCCTTTTTAAAACATTTTTTTATCACTGCATCCAAACACAAAATTGCATAGTTTATAAAAATAAAAAATAAAACAAAGAAGCTCTACTATAAAAAGTATCACTCAGAAAAAAAAAAACTTTAAGCACATCCAAATGGGCCCTAAAGATTTTGATTCTACATAAATTTGTAACAACTTCCTTGCCTTAATTATATCAAAATAAATACTGAAAATAGAAAATATTCTATTATTATACAATTTTTTAATGTATTTATTTATCAATTTATCTTATAAAAAGCTAATTTATTTTTATAAACTTTTTTGTAATAGAAATTTACAAAAAAATATATACATAAAAATGTCTATTTTTTGTGCCTTGACAGGGGGCTAAATACAAGTTATAAATAAACTTTTACTATGTTTTTTAGATGTTAAGTAGAAATCATGAATTGTTCCTCAAAAAGTACAATTTGCTAGTGTATGGAATACACACAATGAGTGTTCAAACATTTCAAATCATTTACTTCAATATATATACATATATATATATATATAGATGAAAATAAGAATAGTTTTCAACTATTTATATGCCCATATACCATATAGGTATAACGCAAATTTTTATTAATAGAGATTAGAGACTAGGATGTGGCAATTATTCTTAAATTTTATCGGCTACTTGAAATATTCGTACGAAAAAACAAATTTATTAGTTCTAATGTATAACTGCTATTAGCTACATTGCCTATACGTTAGTAAAATAATTAAACTAATTAATGTATATCGAAAAGATATTGAACCCACACTACAAGAAAACAGTGAAAAACCTATTGAAATTACCTATGAAATACCTATAGTACAAACCTCTTGCAAATACCTATGGAACTCCTACGGATGGCTTACGGATTTGGTGAATATACAATTTTGTTGGTCATCCGTCGCTAACCCGTAGGACAAATTGGTGCACACTTGGCGAGAGAAATAGCACCCTTTTTTTTGCCTACTGGATATGCGAGGGAGAATATACCTTAGAAAGGTTTTTCTAGAAAGGTTTTTCTAATTGTGGAGAAATTGCTGAGGGTAGATATGTCAAATGGGTCGGGCCGGCCCACGAACTCGATGGCCCAACCCGATCCAACTCGGCCTAGCCCATGAACAGTAAAAGGCAGGCTGAGCCGGTTCAAGGGTGGCATTGTGGGCCCCTATTAGATTCGATGGAGATAGCCCAGCCCGACCCAGACCCATAAAAGCCCTGACCCAGGCCTAGCCTAGGCTGAGGTCGGGCCCATTATATTAATTTAGAATATATTTTATATATATATACCTATATATGTATATTATATATATTGATATAGATATATACTAAATGATTAAATATATTATATATATAAGATTAGATATACTTATATATATGCATGTGTGTGTGTGTGAGTGTGTGAGTGTGTGTACACATAATTAAATGTATATATATAAGATATATATGTACATATATAACATACATTAGATATATAATATACTGATATATGTTTATTCCATATACATGATTGATATATAATATATGTGATTAGATATATATATATATATATATATATTCGATATATACGTACAATAGATATAGTTATTTCATATAGATGATTGATATATAATATATATGATTAGATATATAGATATATATTCGATATATTTGTACAATACATATATAATATATATTAGACATGTAATATATTGATATATAGTTATATCATATAGACTATAGAGGATTAGATATATAATATATTAATATATATGAGATATATTCGTACATATATATTATATGTATGTTTAGATATATATAATATAATAGATACGTATTGACATACATATATTGCTATACATATATATATATAAATGATATATATAATTGACATATATATAATAGATACATATATTGATATATATATATATGTATGTATGATATATAACTTAACATATATATAATACATACATTTTGGCATATATATATTGATATATGTATGATATATATACTTAACATATATATATATATATATATATCTAATTCCATGTATATGAAGACGTTGGCAGATGCTTCTGGATTAAAATTGTATTAGTTCTTGATGTAGTAAATGATTTTTTTTATTAAATTTTTATGTAATATTTTTTTAGTTCTTATATGTACACTTCAATATTTTGAAATTAATAAAAGTTATTAGAGTTTATATATATATATATAGTAAAGTTCATTTTCATTTTATTATTGAAAACTAAAACAAAAAAGTAATAAGTACTTGAATAAGTTTAAGGAAAAAAAAATAGTAGTTAATATTTAGATATAAGACATAAATATTGATGAAAATATATTTTTTTAAAGTGAAACAAAAAAAAAAGAAAAAGGTCGGCCTATCTAGCCTAGCCTACTGAGCTCGCTAAGCCTAAGCCCAATAGGCCGCCAGGCCTAGCCCGACTAGCTACAGTAACCGAGCTTGGGCGGGCCTGGGTCGAGCCGACCCAGCTTGGCCCATTTGACAACTCTGGTTGAGGGATTGCCTACGGAAACTGTCATACGTAATTTGCTGATTGCGCAGCTAAAGGATTACCAACGGAAATTCTGTAGGAAAATGGCTTATTGCTTTGGTGAGGGATATCTGAGGGATATTTCCCTTGATAGTGTGAATTTTTAAATTTAGTGTGGAATTTGTGACAGAAATTCCATGGGAAAATGATTACCTACTCTACAGAGGGTGTACCGAGGGAATTCCCCCTTGGTAATATTTTAATTTTTTTAGTAAAGGACTACTGAGGTAATTTTCCCTTAGTAAGCTTTTTTAATAGTTGTAGTGGGGGGTTAGTGAGAGAAATTTCGTGGGAAAATTCTTATATTTTTTTTTCACTTGCCAATTAATTTCTTTCTCCTCTCAATACACAGATTTACTCTCGCTCTTCTCAAACACGCTCAGCTTTGAAACCCTACTCAGATTTAGTTTTTTTAAATCAATTTTTTTCCTTCTTTTGTAATTGAAAAAAAGGCAGCCATTTTCTCTCTCTCTCTCTCACAACATCTCTTAGGTCTCAACTCTCAAGGCAACCCCTCTTTTATGTGCAATCTACTCATTTTGTTTGCCCTCGAAGGAAAAAAAAAAAAGAATCCTACCTAGCCGTCTGAGTTCCACACCGTCATCCGACTCCACCCGCCCGATCAATGCTATTGCGTCGTTGCCCATCCAACGTGCCGCCTACCTAGGTGTCTCCTGCTCCAAGGTATGTGAAATATTTGGGCTTTGTATTTTTTTTGTTGTATATTACAAGAACAAATTGTATTTTTCCTGCTTTTAAATTTTAATATATATAGATTTGAACAAAATTAAAGATTGGTTGTGGGCATGGAAGATCTTTTGTCAGTTGAATTTGTCGTTGTGTTCTATATTGTTCAATTGAATTGGGAAAATTGAGTTATTGATCCAATTGAATTACAAGAATTGAGAAATTGATAAATTGAAATGGAGAAATTGAGTAATTAGTTCAATTAAATTGAGGAAATTGAGTAATTGGTTCAATTGAATTGGGGGAACTAAGTAATTGGTTCTATTGGATTCAGGAAATTAAATAATTGGACCAATTGTGGGAATTAAATAATTGATTCAATTATATTAGGGGAATATTTTGACCAATTAATTTATTCATTTGACTTATGAATTCAAATGAATTATGCAATTGATTTAAGAGGGATTGATTAACTAAATCATTTTTATTTCACCATTTTAATTATTTATCATTAATTAATGATAATGATTTTAAATTTTTAGAATTTAAAAATTATATAATTAGTTTAATAATGATTTTGAAATTTGAAAAATATTTTAGGTATACATCTAGAAAATAAAAATAATAGAATTATTCAAAAAATAAAAGTAAAAATTTTGAAATTTATAGAAATTAAAATGTTTGTATAATATTTATAATTGTTAAAAAATCCTAATTTTGTGGTAAAAATATATTTTTGTAAAATTTTTTTGTAAAAAATCCTAGTTAAGGTTGTTTTTAACTTAGTAAAATATTTCTTCTCTCCCAACTCTTCCCTCTTCCCACGATGTTATAGGTATGCTCTCTCTCTCTCTCTCTCTCTCCGCGACCCACAATTGATGCACCCTATCCCCACTGGTAGGTGGCGATTTTGTTGCCAAACAACCACCGACGATCACCCTCCCACCCCTACAGGTAGCGGCCCCAAATCACCATTTTCACTGCAGGCGACGGCCCCCAAACTAGATCTTGACTGCCGCCTGTTGATAGCCCATGAGCTCCTTCCCCAGTCACTGCCGACAATAGTACCCCTCTCCCCCAGCACCTTCCTGCGTGCCCTCTTACCATCTTGTCTCAAGTGTGGGCAGTGGCCCCCAAACCAGATCTGGGTCGCCGCCCGTCTGCCACATTGACGACCCCCTTAAACACCACTCCCAGGCCTGTTGACGCCCCCAACCCTACCCCCATGTTTCGCCGGTGCCCTCACAGCCTTGATCCAGTGAAAAAATTGAAATATACTTATGTGTTATGTTTGTTTTGTTGTTTGTATTGACTCTTAAGATGGGAAAAAAAACATTCCTAATATATTGTGCAAACTAGAAAGAATATTTTTCCTTGCATTCTTCGATGTAATGGAGCATTTACCGGTCCATTTGATCAAAGAGGTAAAAAATAGAGGGCATGTTAAGTTCAAATGGATGTATCCATTTGAGAGCTAACAACCAATTGTTCACATTATTCAATATCTAGGATCACATTATTAAATTCTTTATAATCCTTAATTGATATATAGGCATCTTGGAAAAATGAAAAAGGCTATGCAAAAAAAAGCACAAATTTAGGGGTTTGTTTGTGAAGCATATCTACATCATGAGACTACCAACTTTTGTTCATTCTACTTTGAGAATCACGTCCGTTCATTGAGGACGAGAGTTGGATGTAATGATGATGGTGGTTTTGATGATTTAACTGCACCAACGTTGTCTATTTTCAATAAACCCGACAGTGCCTATGTTGCTTGGTCAACTAGTCATTTTCAAAATGAAGTTGAATATAATTCGACAACGCTTCATGTCTTGTTGAATTGTGATGAGATCAAAGAATACATTGAGTAAGTGCCATAATTGTTATTGAAAAAGATTTTTTAGTTACATTAAATTAATATTTTCTAATTTTAAAATAAATTTGTGGATATAGTTTTTTCCTTGAACATTTAGGGAATTAAAAAGCAAATTCCACCGATAGAATTCAAAATTAATTTCATAGATGGTTCAAGGAATATGTGAGTTCACATTAATTAAATATATTTTACACTATAAAGAGTTTAATATATACATCTACAAGCTAAAAATATGTGATGATTGTTCTTGTATAGGTCTATAATCCTGTGAATCGAATTACTTATCCATTCATGCGTCACTTGGTATTGGGGCCTAATACAGAGTTAAAGATGTACCTTCACTCAATCTTGGTGTCGTGGAAAAAAAATAATGAACTGCGGGGTTTAGGTTAAAGGAAGTTATAGTGCTAAAACAGTGAAGATGATTATTATGGTATTTGGAATGAAATTATAAAATTGGAATATCCTGGTCAACCTATGAAGAAGGTTGTTTTATTTAAATGTGATTAGTATAATCCCACTCTCCAACAAGGAGCTCGCATTGACGACGAGGAATGCATGATTGTTGAAGTCAAGAAAAGTAACTGGTATAGAAGGTATGATCATTCATAATTGCACAACAAGCTCATTGGGTTTACTTGGTTTCATATCCTAGATGGATACAGGACCAAACAAATTGGTTGGTAGTGATTAAAACTAAGGCTAGAAGTAGAATCAAAAATGTGGAACCATAGGATGTGGGCTATCGAAATGTTGAGGGCATACTTGTGAACACAATTGTTTTTGATGATCTTAACATAGCTCTCCGTGATCATGATAACGTTGTGGAAGATGTTGACGACAGAGATCATAATGAGTCGGAAGACGAAAGTGAATTTAGTGAAGAGGAGGATGACAAACATGTACTCAAAATGTTAGTTTAAATGTTAAACAAAGGTTTGAACATATGTACTAAACAAACTCTTTTAAGTTTCATGTTGTAACTTCAAAATTTTCTATACTATGTTGACAATTGTTTGTGATACGAAACTTAGATGAACCAACAACCTCATCCTCCAAGTAGAGCCTTATGTGGTAAGGCCATAAGGCGGAGCAACCACTACAGAAAAAACGCCGGATTCCGGCACAACTATTCCGAGGGAATATTCTACCGGAGTCAAACCGGGGGAATTCCAGCGGAATTTACCCCGATTTTTTTTTGAATTTTTTTAATTAAAAATCAGGGAGAAATTCGGGGGAAAATTTTCCCCGATTTTTTTTTAATTTTTTAATTAAAATCCGGGGAAAATTCAGGGAAAAAATTCCCCCAGATTGTTTTTGAATTTTTTTAATTAAAAACCGGGGGAAATCCGGAGGAAAATTTCTTCCGATTTTTTTTTGAATTTTTTTAATTAAAAACCAGGGGAAATCCGGGGGAAAATTTCCCCCGATTTTTTTGTGAATTTTTTTAACTAAAAACTGGGGGAAATTTTCCCCGGATTTTTTTTGAATTTTTTAATTAAAAATTGGGGGAAATCTGGGGGAAAATTTCCCTCGGATTTTTTTTTGAATTTTTTTTAATTAAAAATCGGGGAAAATTCGGGGGAAAATTTTCCCTGATTTTTTTTTAATTTTTTTTAATTAAAATCCGGGGGAAATCCGAGGGAAAATTTCCTCTAGTTTTTTTTTTGAATTTTTTTAATTAAAAATCGAGGAAATCTGGGGGAAAATTTTCCCCGATTTTTTTAAAATTTTTTAAATTTTTTTTTAAAATTCTCTTATCAACTTATTGATTTCTAAATTAAATAAGGAAGATTTTGGGAGAATGTATAAAATAACTCTCAAAAAGCTATAATTTTGAATATTAAGATAACTAAATTTATGCGATTTAATAATTATGTATAAAAAATGCACTTCAAAATTTTTATTTTAAAACTAAAGCTATATAAAAGAATAACGCGCTACAATTTTGTCTTAAGTATTTATGTAATTATTAAGGTTTGATAAATTTCAAAATGGAGTTCTTACATCACATTTTTTCGCAAGGTTTGAATTATTAACTTATGTTAAGAGTGATCTTTGCTAAAGTAGATCAACATTTTAACAAAAATAAAAATAACAGCAAGCACAATAATAAATAATCTTTTATTAAAATAATATTTTTCATCTCGATAACTTTTTTACGTACTAAAAAAATTATGAAGAGAATAACTTTTATAATTAACAAGAGATATTGCGGTTTTATAACCATGACTATAATTAACATGACATAAAATAATTTTAATAAGAGTTTTATACTACTAGATAACTATAAAGGCAATTTATAAAGTAATCGCAAATTTATAAAAACATATTTAGTCATTAAATATAATGTTTCATTCAAAACTAAAATCAGGAAAATATATGAATATGTTAGAGTATTCTAAAAAATATATGTATATCTCTTATTAAATGAAATACTTCGAAAAATAACAACTAGAGCATCAGTTAATAAATGCTAAATGTTACTATCTATTTAAGAGATTTTATTAATATTATATATATGTAAAAATATTTATTTAATTTTAACTAAGATGTGATTGTGGATAATCAAATTACTTAAATGCATATTCAATTCATTTATTTTGTATTATGAATATTCATAATCGAATTTGATTTGTAACATCTTAATGAGTTAAATATATTAAATGTCAAATTTGATTTGGATCAGATTCATATTAAAATTTGCTTCATCACTCTCCATATATAATAAATATATATATTGTTGATTGGGATAAGACACATATAATAGACATCTGCAACATATCTACATCAATTTGATAGTTTTAAGTTAACGAATTTTTAATAATTTTTTCTTATAATTAGAATATATGTTTATATAGTATCAAATCATATGTTAAACAAGAGATTCTAAGTTAACATATTTTTTCTTCTAACAAGAGATTTTCAACACGTATGTTTATTTTTTTTCTTATAATTAGTATACCATATAATTATTATACTATCTTTAATTATATATGATATATTTATAGGTATACATATATGTTTATATAGTATATATATAATACATATTTTTATATAGTATCAATGTTATCTTTTAACTATTATTATTTATACTATATTTTAATTATAATTAAAATAAGAATAATGAAATAAATATATAATATGTAGAAAGCAAAACAAAACTTATCACAACTTCAAGGGATAGCCCGGTGGTGGAGTGCTTGTCATTCAACCGCGAGGTCACAACTTTAAATCCTTGCAGTTGCAAAATATTTGAATATTTTGGGATACTATTCCACCGGTGGCGACGGTGGCGCGTGTCCAGGGGGTGGTGCAGCAATGCGGCGGCGGGTCCGGGCGGAGGCAGTGCAATAGGGCGGCGGCGGGTTTGGGAGGTGCGGCGGCGTCCATCGGAATATTCCGTTGGAATCTTATCCGGGGAAATCTGGCGGAATATTTCGCTGAATTCTGTCCGGGGGAATATTCCCCCAGTTTTCCGCTAGATGGAATCCGGCGGAATATTCCTTCGGAATTTCAATCCGGCGGAATTCCGACGAAAAACGCTGTTCCGGGGCCATTTTTCCGGCGGACATGATTTCGCCGGATTTAGTGTTTTCCCGTGGAAATTCCGCCGGATTTTTCCCACCGGAATTTACCTTTTTTCCTGTAGTGAACTCTACTCGTCGCTCCACAGTTGCTACAGCAGCTACCCCTCACATTCCCTTGCTCTAACCTTCTCACATACCCCGGTTGGTACCCCATCACATATCTCGGATGCTATCCGCTCACTTTCCCATGATAAGCATTTGCCTACCCTAGATGTAGGATCTCAATCCACCTTACCCACAAATCCCTCCCTATCGTCACTTGCTTCTACACCTTCATATGAGCATGGTAGAGACAATACATATGATGTGCCTAGCTTACCACTTGCATGTATGGTAGAGCTAAAGCCAACTGGATGTCCCAAAAATTCTTCGTAACTATTTTCAGTTACAAATTCATGTTTTCTTATTTGGTTATTTAAATATATGTTGCAAATTATAATGATTTCATTAAAACTTAGCACAGAAATTTTTAGATGGCACCCATGTAGTATCTGGTGTCATCAAACGTTGTTTAAAAGATCGCTATTATAGGCGACAGTTCATCCCACCTTATAAGATTGATGTGACGTTTAATGAGTGGAAGGTAAACTATATTATGTAGATATTGATTAATTATTACATAAACATTCTATTGCCTTCACATTTTTTTTTTTTTGGAATTTTGCATAAGCATGTCTATTACCAACCCCAATACGAGGCACATATGAAGAAGGCCTTTATATTTAATGGACGATAGCGCTTGACTGGCATGTATTATGATATTAGGGAGAGTGGGAAGACGCCTGCATGGATACTCCCTAATACTTATACAGAGTTGTGTAGGTATTGGGATTCCCCAGCTTTTAAGAGGTTTTCCAATCAGAGCAAAAAAATATAGAAACTTCCCAGCTGGAGGTGCAACCTACACAGCGGGACCTAAATCTATGGCTATTGTTGCAGAGAAGATGGTAAAACTTTCATATGTTATTCTTATAATCAATCTTTAATTTGTTGTAGATATTGTGCATTATGTATAATGAATGATTTTCTTTTACAAAAGAAGGAAAATAATAGTATACAGCTATCGCCATTAGCCATTGTCCTTAGAACACATTAGAGGAAGTTCGAAAAATAGATTGTTGATCCCCGTGCATCTAAATTCATTGTAAGTGTATTATTATTATTTTTAGAACTTCTTGTTTAATATAATTAAACATGTATTTCAATATCAATATAATTTTAATATATTCTAATATGTAGGGAAAAATATGAAGCATTGAAGCAACGTCAACAATAGTAGTCTGACCCTAGGGATACGGGGTCTGCCAGCATGATATAGTCTAAAATTAGGTTGTGGACTGAGCTGTAGGCGGACCCTACAAAAAAGAGCTCACGTACGGGATGAACTACATTGCAGACCCTTCATACACGATGCCGACTTCGTTTAGCCAGGTGCAACCATTCACTTTGGCTGCGCAAAGCTTGTAGGATGAGATTGAGAAGTTAAGAGTAGAGCAGCATGAGATGAGGAAATTAATTCAAGCGGAGAAGACCTCACAACAGAAGATGAAGGATTCCCAAAGCTAGATAGTAGGGATGTTGCAACAGGGGATAAGTTCACGGTCCACTACCCACTCCCAACCAGTCGCTCCTCCAACCCACCACAGCGATGACGATGACAACAATTATGAGGAGGACTACGATGGTGATGATTGTTTGATATATTTGCACTTTACTTTAGTATGATATTGGTTTGTAGTTTAAATGATGAACACGTATTTTGTATGTTACTTCTAATATTTTTTTGTATGATTTGGTTATATGAATCTATTGTTAAATATTATTGTAGCCATGTTGTAAAAGTTTTGAATTTATGTATGATCCAAATATTTACATCAAGTCAGAAATATATATATATATATATATATATTATTTCATTGTCTAGCATAAAGCCTACGGAAAGCCTGCAAAAAGAATCTGTGAAAATAGAATACTACTGACGGATTACCTATGGAAATCCTATGGAAAGAAAAATAAATATCACTTGAATTTATGTCGGCATTCTGTAGGTAGTCCATCTGCAGGAAAAGCTCTATACATTGTCCATCAGTTTTCTATTGGTACTCCATTGCTAAGTTTTCCATCGACGATTCGTTGGTAAACTATAGGAAACTCTCTAGCAAAGTTTCGTTTGTTCTCCGTAGGTGATCTATTGGTAACTTACATTCTGTAGGAGTGTACGCTATCGGTTTTCGGTAGGTAATCCATCGGTTAATCATGGACGAATTTTTGGTTGGTTTTCCGTTGGTAACTCTGTAGTAAAAGCTTACTAACGACACTTTTTCTAATGAAATCCTTTCCATAGACTTTTCGTCTATATTCTATAGGAAAACATACAAAATCGATGGATTCCGTAGGCTTTCCGTGTTTTCTTGTAGTGTTACGGGCATTTGATAATATTCCCTTCAATTAATAATGGTAGAGTTAAAGATAAGAACAAGACCATCTTAATTAATTAACTTTATATTTTATAGAAAAAATATGAAAGACCAAAAAACATGAATATTACTTATCATTTGTTTCCCCCACCCAAAACAAAAAATGGCTTAATTGCAATTTTCGTCCTGCACCTATTGATATTTGATATTTTTACTTCCTGATCAAACATTAATTCGCAATGTCATCCTATAAGTTCTAAAATTTTGAAAAATCAATCTTTTTTTAGCCGAAAATACCCCAACTTGCCAGAATTTGCTTAATTGAACAATTTAATCCTACATGGCATGTCGGTAACATAATCAATATTACATGTTGGTAATTATTAAGGCCATCTAGAATTTTAAAAATATGACATGTAAATGAAACAAGAACAAATATAACAAAAAGCCAACTTGACAATATGTAAAAAAATATATATATTGTCAATATATAATTAAAAACTTGCTACATATAATTTTTCTAATAATAATAATCTATATTTAAATTTAACTAAACAATATTAAATGATCTAAACTTATTTTGGTTGATAAACCATGGTGCATGGTTATTAAGCATAATATATTATATTATATATAAGTATGTTTTATTATATATTATAATATATATATATATATATATGTCTTATTATATATATATAATTTCTTTCCAACTCCAACCTCAGCCCCAGCACCAGCCCCGCCCCCTCCCCTACCCCCAACCACCCTAGTCCTTGAACCCACACCTCCCATCCCTAAATTTGAACAAATCTGAAACAAACATGCACTAACACGCATATATAAACTCAAACTTAAAACTTGAACAATCAAACATTATCTAATTTAAATTGACCATATATTTGGGTTGCCCATGGGATGGGATCTCATTTATGTGAAGACAAAGAGGGAAAACAGTTGGAGGCAGCAGGACAATGACGATGGAAGCGCGCTCCATGGGAAACCCAAATATGTAATCCATTTCAATGTTGGATAGAGTTTGGGTGATCAATGTTTTAGTGTGTGTTTTGAGTTTTTCTTTTGTTTGTTCGTTCTGCATTTTGGGTTGGGGATGGGGGGTTTTGGTATGGGGGAGGGGAAGCGTTTGGCGGATTATTATTATTATTTTTCTTTATTGGGATTGGGTGAAATTTTATTTACGTGTCAATATTTTTTTTGATCAACTACATGTCATATTTATAAAATAAAAAAAAGACACAATATATAATATGTAAGATAAAAATATCCGACATATCAATTTCCTGATTAACACATGATAATCATATGACAAAATGACTTGTTTTCCAAATTTTTTGCATTTACAGGACAACATTGCGAATTTAAGTTTGATTAGGACAAAATATGTGATACATCCATTGGTACAAAATATGTCATGCATCAATTGGTACCGGACAAAAATTGCAATTAAGCCCCCCCCCCCCCCTCCCACACACACACAAAAGGAGAGTTAGAGAAAGACCAATGGGGCCTTACTTTGGTGGTAAGGTGGAAGCTAAAAGTTATGAGTTCGAATTTTCATGAATACGGATATTATTCTAGTTATATAATAGTTTGTTTCAATTGTATAGTAAATTGATATGTTTGATATTTGATGATTATAAATTGTATTAAGTTTTTGGAAAACCCCCTTTAACTTTTATCCAAACTTCGTGCCCCATCAAATTAGAGCCATTTCTTTTTTCTAAAATAAGGCCGCCCCATGCAAATTTATATTAGGCAAGCCCCTCACAAAGTGCCACGTGCTAATTTTTACATTTTCAATAGATTTAAGAATTGAATTTTAACTAACTACCTATAGCTATTTATCTATATCTCTAAAACCAATACGCATTCTCTGTCTATTTATCAGATATCCTATTATATTCTCTATTTTCTCTCCCTAAGTTATTAAACATTTTTTTCTTTTTCTGTCTCTCTTTTCTCTCACCACAATTCAACTTAATGATATATTTTCTATTTTCCAATTATATAATTAAGTCTTGTTGTTGTTTTAATAATTATCTAGACATTTTTATAAAAGACCAAAATAAAAATTTAATCATTCTATGCTTGACAATATTAAGGTGCTCTTTTTTTTTTTTAAATAACAGCACACTTTAATATATGGTATATATACGAGATACAACTTTGTATAATACAAAAAATATTTGAAATAATTTATTTTAAATAAAAAATATAGTCATGCTTTATATTACATGCTTAGATTTGTATCGTGTATTTTATAGTGATTACATATAATACTTATTTCAGTTAGAACCCCACATATATATATTTTTTTTATTTTCTATATACAGAAATGTAAGTTCTTTCAATTAATTTCTCCACTCTTCAAATCAAGAATACATTAATTATGTAAATTGTAACTTTCATGATTCACATAATATGTCAATTAAGATATAGAAGAATTTTATTTATTGTGGACATATAAAATTGAAATACATCGAGTATAATTCAATTAAAAGATACAAAATTATGAAAATGTATGAATTTATTTTTCTATATTTTAAGTAATTGAACAAAAACTATTAAAGTTTCAAAAATATAGTATTTAACATTTGTACAAATTAACTAAAAATAAGATCAAGACTCAAAAAATTAAAATGAAAAATAAAATCCATGCCTCTTTAAAATTAATTCTTTGATAAGTTTGGGAAAAACAAAATGTATCTTTATGAGTAAAATATCAAATATTATAATTTTAATTCTATACTATTAAAATTTTTCAAGAAAGATTGACGAATTGCAATGATTAATAAAAATGAAAACGTACATAGTTGATGAGAGAGAAATTTTATATAATGCAATAAATCTTTAAAATGATTTATTAGAAATTACAAGATAGTTATACTTTTAAGTTACATTCTTCAATTTGCATGGTGTATTATAGAGTGATTTCATATAATATTTATTTTCGTTAGAGTCTAGTAGATTAATTTTTCTTTTTATTTTCTATATATAGAAATATAGGTTTTTTCTATTTAATTTCTCTACTCTTAAAATCAAAAATATATTAAGAGTGATATAAATTGTAACTTTAAAAATTAAAATTGATATGTTAATTAAGATACAATGAAATATATTTTTGTGGGAACATAAAATTAAAATACATCTAATAGAATTTAGTTAAGAAAAAAAAAACAATATGAAAGAATGGATTGGATAAAATTGGTTTAGTACACCACATTATATATAAATAAAACATAATGTTGTAGGTAATTAATAGGTAATAGGTTATTCAAACTTAAACAATAAGTTGCATGTAATTGCAATATATTGTACAAATATCAGGTACTCTCACATTTTAGTAAAGTATTAAGGTACTTAATGTCACCCCATACAAGTTTATATTAGGTAGGGTAGGGCTCTTACTAAGTGCCACATATCAATTTTCACTTTTTCAACAGGTTTAATAATTGAATTTTGACAGGCTACTTATAACTAATTTATTTTTTTTATCTTTAAAATAAAGATTTCCTTTTTCTTTATTTGGATATATATTCCTAGTGTCTTCCTCTTCTCTCTCCCTATTATTTAACGGTTTTTTCTCCTCTCTCTCTTCTCTCTCTTCACCATTCAACTTAATTCTATATTACCTCTTTCCTAATTATATAATTAAGTGCTATTTATTTTTATAATTATCAATATTTTTTATAAAATAACAAAATAAAAATTTAGCTATTTTATGTTTGCCTATATAAAGGAGCTCTTTATTTTTTATTTTAAATAAAATCGAACTTTAATATGTGGTATATATACGAGATATAAACTTCACGTAATGCTTTATATTACATGCCTAGATTTGTATAGTGTATTGTATAATGATTCCATATAATGCTTATTTCTATTAGAACCCTATATATATATATATATTATTTTCTATTTATAGAAATATAAGGTTTTTCAGTTAATTTCTCTACTATTCAAATAAAAAATATATTAGAAGTGATGTAAATTGTAAATTGATGATTAACACTATATGTTAATTAAAATTTAGTGGAATTTTACCTTGGTGGATACATAAAATTAAAATACATATATTAGAATTTAATTAAAAGAAACAAAAGTACGAAAAAGTATGAATTTATTTTTTTATATTTTAATTAATTTAACAAAAAATATTAAAGCTCCAAACATATACTATTTTACATTAGTACAAATTAATAAAAAAAAAACAAGATCAAGACTTTAATAAAAAATAAAAAGAAAAATAAAATCCATGCCTCTTTGGAGTTAATTCTTTAGTAAGAATGAAAAAAAAAAAATCTTTCTTTTATAAGTAAAATATGAAATATTATAATTTTCTAGTATTTCATAATTTTAATTCTATAATAATAAAATTTTTCCAGAAAGATTGACAAATTGCAATGGTTAAAAAAATGAAAATTTATATAGTTGATGAGAGATCAACTTTGTACGATGCAACAAATCTTTGAAATATTTCATTTGAATTACATTCTTTAATTTGAAATAAGTACTCATTTAAAGGTACGTATATAATTTATTGAAGTCATCGTATACGGATTACACAATATCATATTTGATGCATTTTTTTAATGCGGATCTTGTAATTTAAACTGAATTCATAAAATATTTCGATCATGTACGCATAAAATATTTAGATATATAGGATATAGACATTAGAAAATTGGTTTTATAAGTTGGTAAGTGATCAACTTTGGCTAATGATTTGATAAAGCTCCATTTGTTAATTTTGTAAACAAGTTGAATATTATGTTTAAAACCAATTTCGGGTAAATGAGAAATTAAATACACAAGAGAACTTGATAGGAACCTAAATGAAGTATGAAATTTAGTTGGGCCACATTGAAAAAATAATATAAGAATGTCTTGTATTTAAATGACTAGTGAAAAGTAGGGATTGGCCCCTTGGGATTCACAAATGTGTAGCGGGGAGAAAACTTATGAGTTAGTAGGCTTGAAATTGAAGCCCAAACCAGCAGCAAACCCAATAGTTGCAGCTTTTTGCCCCAAACAACCACAACCTTTTAACTATTATAAATAGCCCCCCTGCATGTGTCATTTGCATTCCGTTCTCATCCAAATTACTTCCTCCTCTCTGTATTTCACTCCTAAAGTTTTCAAAGTATTTATAAAACACTAAGTGAGTTCAAAACACCTTAGAGTTCATTGTTTCTTGAAGGTTTGGAGTGCTCCTACGTCAAGAAAGTAGTCATTGTATTTTGAAAGTCGATTGCTAAGAACTATAACCACCAGTGCGGGACAGTTTCGTCTTAAAGACAAAGAGTCCAACTATTGCCTCAACCTTTCTTCGTCGTGAAATCACACCTCCATAAGCACTGTATTTTCTAACAATTTTAAGACAAAGAGACCAACTATTGCTCAACCTTTTTCCATAATGAAATCACACCCTTAGAAGCACTGTATTTTCCAACAATTTTAAGACAAAATTTATTCTGATTTTGCTGTGGCCTCAACCTCTACTATTCCTACACCTACCCCTACTCATGTTGAGAAACCGAAAAAATTCTCTGGAACTGACCAAGAGATGGCAGGAAAAGATGTTGTTTTACCTCACAACCTCTACTACTCCTACACCTACCCCTACTCATGCTAAAAAACTGGAAAAATTATCTGAAATTAACTTCAAGAGATGGCTGGAAAAGATGTTGTTTTACCTCACAACGGTCGAGCTAAGCCGGCCAAATAGATGGTGGTGCATGAGCATGTGGCTTGATTTGAGCCTACTAACTCATAGATCCTCTCCCCATTACACACTTGTGAACCCCCAAGTGGCCAACCTCTATTTGTCACTAGCCACTTAAATATAAGAATTCTTGTATTATGTTTTCAATGTGTGACAACCAAATTTCATACTCCATTTAGCTTCCTATCAAGCTCTCTTGTGCATTTAATTTCTCATTCATCCGAAATTGATTTTAAGCAATTAAATACACTTTTTGTATCTACTCGCGACACAAATTATAAATATTCAACTTGTTTTCAAAATTAACAAATGACACTTCATCAAATCATTGGCCAAAGTTGGTCACTCACCAACTTATAAAACCAATTTTTTAACAAAAGATATAATTTGCATTAAAATATGAATTCATCACAGATCTAAATCCCAATGGTTAAAGATTTAGAGATGGTTTTTTTGGCTATATTTGAGCATCTATCTATCAATAAAAATTTTGTCCTTACTATAAATACATATTTAATCCAATATGATTGACTGTGGAAGCTCCAGCTTAGTTAATCATGCCGAGCTTTCATTAATTAATTTGAGGTAATTTTATTCAGCCAATTTTTATACTTGTAAGGAATCGAGTTAATTGGTGAATGTAGTATATATTTTAAGAAGGGAAAATGTAATCAGTAAATTCCTCAAGGAATTGAGTTGCTATATTGAAAAAAAAAACCAAACAAATATAAATAAAAAATTAATTATAATTGTAGTTTCGTAAGTTTGGAGGGGTTAGTTTAACGGGATGAGATGCTAGATCCCTTAAGCAACGTCCAAAGTTCGAATTCTGGTGTTGTGAATAGAACAATTGAGTTGGGACTTGGGAGGTCGCCCCATAATGGGCATTTGCAGTACTCGATCCGGATTAGTCGGCCAATAAATCGAAACTTGGTGGGTAAGACCAATAGAAATAAATAAATAAATAAGTTTGGAGGGCAATGTGAATGTAATTAACTCTAACTATGACAAAATGTACAGACAAATATTCAATAGTAATTGTACCTTCAAATATAGTAAGTTATTACAGTTTTCAATTTTTTAGTTGCATGATATACAATTCATATTTATAATAAATTTTACTATATTTGTCGGGTTCAAATCCTGTCATCCCTACCTATTACTGTTCAAAAGAGGAGTAACGAGGAATCAATTGAGATCTATTCAAATTTACATCTTTTAAGTGAAAGAGATGTAGGAAGATATAAGAATAAATATAAATTCTTACATATTGGATTAGTTCAAATTGCTTTTAAACCTTTAACTTTAGAAGGATTGCCAGAAAGTTTTTTAGCCGTCTTAAGAGATGGAAGAAATCTTAATTGGGATCAATCCATAATGGGAATAATTGAGAGTAGTCTTGCACATGGTCCAGTGTATTTTAATGTTTTCCCTAATTTACAATTATCTTTGACTGATAATAATTTATTAGAGGCCTTAACATTAAATGTTAAAACACATGGATATAATTATGCTCCAGGATCAGAAGTAATATGTATTTGTTATAGGATTTATTATAAAACCTTACATACACTTAATCCTCAGTGTAAACAAAAAGATAAAATGGCTAATGAAACTATAGTCATAGAATCTAATTTTAGTAAATCTAATATTACAACAAGAAGAGCCATTAAATGGGATGAAATAAATTTTCCTGAAAATTGGATAATGGAAAAAGCTGCACCTGTCATAAATGATATTTCTGATCAACCAACTAATATTCAACAAACCCAAGAAGGTAATGTTTTCATAACTATGCCAAGAAGACAACTTTCTTTACCAAGAAATAATTTTGACATAACCAGAGCAGCTAGTAAATCTAGATACTCTTTTATTTCACCAAAACCTTATCATTTACAATATCCTTCAAGAAGTTCAACTTCAAGAATTTCTGAAATTAAAAAAGATGATGATAGCGATAGTCCCGCTAGATCTGATAAATCTTTGGATTCAACAATCTATTTAAATGATCCATATAAGAATTTGAAAATTGATTCTGATAATTTCGTTTCCCCAACTAAGAAAATCGATGAAATCGATCCAACTTTAAGTGAAATGGGTTATCATGTTTAACACCAAAATTGATTTAAGTCCAGGATCCCTGGCACGTCAAAAATGTAAAAATGAATTTAATCTCCCTATCTGGAATAATTTCCGAGAATGGTTTTATAAAACTTTTGATAAGACAGAATTACAAATAATTTCTGAAGAATATTATAAACATCTTTCTGATATTAATGATATCATACCTTTTGTTCAGTGGTTTATTTACAAAATAAATGAAACTTTAGAACATAAAATTGCGGTTTTAGAAAGAAATTTTCAAATCTCTCCAAATAAAGTTATTAAAGGAATTTACCCTCCACAGGATACTTTTGAAATAATAACAGAAAACCAAACCAGGCATTATAATGCTTTTGGAAAACTAATGGAAGAAAAGACTTTATTAAGTAATGCCCAAATTTTTAACAAAATAATTCAACAACAAAATTATTCAAATTTATATTTAATAATTTTGGGTGAACAAATTAATTTGGCTATAAATAGAATTGATCAACTTCTTTCAAAAACTGATCGAGTTAATCAGAAAATAAACAAAGTTTTAATTGAAAAAGAACAAGAAAAGGAAGAAACTAGTAAAGCTGAATCTAGTACTTCTTCAGTTCCAACTATTCAACCTCCTCCTGAAATTAAGAATTTCAAATTTGCTGCTGTTACTGAATTTGAAAAACTTTTAAATGAAAAGTTCAAAGAATTCCATTTAAATAATGTTGAATTTGTAGAAAAATTGGAAGAACCTGATTCTGATTATCATAATGTAATTAGAGAAGAAATAAATAAAATTGGTAAATATGGTAGAAGGTCATATTCTAATAAATATGCTGATAAACCAAATCAAAGATTTTATTATTACCCTAGACCTACTCCTCAAGATGTTCTCTATGAAGAACAAGAGTTTGTTAATACACCTAGTTATAGTGGTAACCACATTTATGAATGGAATGTTGATGGTTATACTATTAATCAAATTGCTAATATAATTCATAGAATGTTAATGTATAGTACTGTTTGTAAAACAAATGGTAATACTGATAAGTCTATTGCATCCATGATAATTGCTGGTTTTACTGGTCAACTTAAAGGATGGTGGGATAATTACCTTACTCAAGATTTCAAACAAGAAATATTAAATAAGACTAAGCTTGATAATAATGTTCAAGTTGAAGATGTTGTATATACTCTTGTTGTCAATATTTTTGAACATTTTACTGGAATATGGACAGATAATTCTGATACAATAAGAACTTTATTACAAAATATGCGTTGTAATACTTTAAGCTCTTTTAGATGGTATAAGGATGTTTTCTTAAGTAGAGTTTTACAATTGCCTGAAAGTAATTCGGATCATTGGAAGTCTAAATTTATAGATGGTCTTCCTCCCCTTTTTGCTGAAAAAGTTAGAAAAACCTTAAGAGGAAATAATTTACATATAAATTATGAAAGTTATACTTATGGTAAACTTATAAGTGCTTGCATAACTGAAGGATTGAATCTTTGTAATGATATTAAACTTAATCAACAAGTTCAAAAACATAACATGTTGCATAAAAAGCAATTAGGAGATTTTTGTGATCAATTTGGTATGAATATTCCAAAAAACCCTCAAGTAGATAAAGTCTACAAGAAAAAGAAAAAACATAAATCTGTTGGTTATTATGAATATAAACGTAAAAAACGTGAAAAAAGAGGATTTAAGCAACAAAATTATGCTCAACAATTACCTCAACCACAACCTCAAAATAAAAAGAAAAAATTTAAAAATTTTTCTAAAAAACAATATAGGAATAATAATGCCTGTTTTAAATGTGGAAAAATAGGACATTATGCTAAGGATTGTAGAGTTAAGCAAAAAATATATGCTTTAAATATTGATGATGATCTTAAAGATTCATTATGCAAAATTTTACTTGTTTCAGAATCTGAACTTAAAAGTGATAGTGATAGTAATTCTTCTTCTTCACAAAATAGTAATATTCATAAAAACATAAATGTTTTAGATCAAATTGAATTTTCTAGTTCTGAAAATGAATCAGAATGTGAACCTTGTCAGAATAATGAACCTTGTGAAAATCCTAATGATGAATTATATCAACTGATTTCACAATTTAAAGATTTCGAGATAAATATGATTAAATCAAATTCTATAATTGATTTATTAAACCATACAAATGATCCTACTATTAAATCTTTCTTAATAGAACATATTACTGGTGAATCTAGTAATCGTCATAAAAGTAATAGGAATCATAATATTCAAAGGAATAATCTTCCTTATACTATGGATGAAGTTCATAAAAGATTAGCTACTAAGTATAACAATGTAAACCCAGTTACTATTACTGATTTAAAAAATAAAATTGAGTATTTAAAAATAGAAATTAAAAAGCTTAAAGAAGAAAATACTAATTTTTCTCAGAGATTAACTTATCTTGAAAAAGGAAAGCAACCTATAGATTCCCCTAAAATACATACTCATAATGTGAGTAGTGAAGAAGACATTCCTGAAGAAGGAACAGAATTAACCAATTTCCTTGCAACTTTAGATATTGTTACCTCCCAAAAATGGTATGTTAAAATAACCTTGTTAATTGATAATAAATTTGTAAAAAATCTTACTGCTTTAATTGATAGTGGTGCTGATCTTAATTGTATCCAAGAAGGAATAATTCCTACCAGGTATTTTCAAAAAACTACCCATAATTTAACAGCTGCTAATGGTCATAAATTAGATATTACTTATAAAATTCCTAAAGCTATATTTGTCAAAATAATACTTGTATACCTACAAGTTTTTTGTTAATAAAAAATATGACTACCCAAGTAATTCTTGGAACCCCTTTTATTCAAAAAATCTTCCCTTTAAAACAAATTGACACTAATGGTTTTATTGGTACTTTTGAAAATAAAGAAATTAAATTCAAATTCATAACTGAACCTAAGACGAGATTATTAAATGAAATTCAGGATTTGATAAATCAAAAACAAAACCATATTAATTTTCTTAAACAAGAAATTAATATTTTTACCATTGAAAATTATTTACAAAATCCAAGATTAAAAGACAAAATAAGATTTCTTGAAAATAATTTTTCATTAACTATTTGTAATGAACATCCAAATGCTTTTTGGAATCGTAAAAAACATATTGTTGAATTACCTTATGAAGATAATTTTTCAGAAAATAATATACCTACTAAGTCTCGACCTTGTCAAATGAATAAAGAATTTTTAGAATTTTGTAAAACAGAGATTAAATCTTTATTAAATAAAGGATTAATTAAACCATCTAAGTCACCTTGGTCTTGTACAGGTTTCTATGTTAATAAACATGCAGCACAAGAACGTGGTGTTCCTAGGTTAGTTATTAATTATAAACCTTTAAATAAAGTTTTAAAATGGATAAGATATCCTATTCCTAATAAAAAAGATTTACTTGACAGATTATATAATGCAAATATCTTTTCTAAATTTGATTTAAAATCAGGTTATTGGCAAATTCAAATTGCTGAAAAAGATCAATATAAAACTGCTTTTAATGTCCCTTTTGGACAATTTGAATGGAAAGTAATGCCTTTTGGATTAAAAAATGCTCCTTCTGAATTTCAAAAAATTATGAATGACATTTTCACTCCTTATACAAATTTTATCATTGTGTATATTGATGATATCTTAATCTTTTCAAATAATATTGAAAATCATTTTAAACATCTTGATATTTTTAAGAAAATCATTATACAAAATGGTTTAGTAATTTCTAAACCTAAAATGTTACTTTTTCAAACTAAAATAAGATTTTTAGGTCATAATATTGAAAAAGGTAAAATCATTCCTATAAATAGGAGTATTGAATTCTCATCAAAATTTCCTGATGAAATTAAAGATAAAACTCAATTGCAAAGATTTTTAGGAAGCTTAAATTACATATCAGCTTATTATAAAAATCTTGCCCAAGATACAGCAATTCTGTATGACAGACTTAAGAAAATTCCTAAACCTTGGAGTTTAGCTCATACTCAAGCAGTTCAACTAATTAAGAAAAAGGTCAGTCATTTACCTTGCTTAAATTTAGCAAATCCTAATTGGGAAAAAATAATTGAAACAGATGCCAGTGATATTGGATATGGTGGTATATTAAGTCAAGTTAATTCGTTAGATAAGTCTAAACAACTTATTAGATACTATTCTGGTAAGTGGAATAATAGTCAAAAGAATTATGCTGCTATTGCTAAAGAAGTTTTAGTTATTGTTAAATGTGTTTTAAAATTCCAAGATGATCTGTATAATAAACCTTTTACTGTTTTTACAGATTGTCAATCTGCTAAATTTATGTTTGAAAAAGATTTTAAACATAATGTTAGTAAAGCTATGTATGCTAGGTGGCAATCACATCTTGCACCTTTTGATTTTAAGATTGTTTACAAAAAAGGAATAGATAATAGTCTCCCTGATTTTCTAACTAGAGAATTTTTACAGGATAATGCCTCCCAGAACCAGAACTGAACCTAGAATTTGTATCATGACAACACATGAGAGTGATGTTTATGAACATCTGTATAATCAACCTATAGGGTTTTATACTGTTAAACGCAGAGGAATTGCCTATTTGGTTGGGAAATCTAGGCATCTAGGCAAATTAATTAAGCATGTTGAAGACTGCCTTAAGTCAGGATATTATTTATCATATAATAATTCCCCTAGAGTTAAACTTAGGGAATATGATAGAGCTTTTTGTAAGAATTATTTACCTTATTTGCAGGTAATGAAAGATTTTATTGATGATGACATCAATAAAACTTGTATTGCTTGAATAGGTTGTAAGTCTTCCTATATCAATATGAGTACTTCTCAGTCCTGTATGTGTTATAATAAAGATTCTAGAAATCGCTGTTTTAAAATAATGACTGATACTGAACGTTTGATTTATAAAGCACTCTATGTTCATTCTGATAATTTCAGATTTTTGGATATTCCATCACAACCAGGAATAAAATTTCTTATTAAAGATCAGAAAAATGCAGTAAAACTGTATAATTTAATAAAACTTGCCTTGGTACAAAATCACTATCTGGACAGTCCCAGAACACTTATGTATCATGATAAGAAATTTCTAATGTATTACTATGAAGTTTATTTCAGTGTTAAAAACTATCTTGCTAAAACCATTTCTAAATGCATGATTTAAACAATTTTGCAGATGGAAAATTCCTATCTTTATCAATCTCCTGATGAGAAAGAACAGGAATATCTTCATCGTCTTTATAATTTAAAGAAAGAATGTTATGAAAATATTAATCATATGAAAGATATTCTTAATAGGTTTAGTCTTTCTCCAAGAGATGTTTCAGACATGCAGAATAATATTCAAAATCAATATGAAGTAATTCTTGACATTGAACAGGTTGAAAAAGGATTTCTTCACAATCCCTCTTAAACAGATGGATGGTCCACTCCTTTGGAGGATTATGATCGAGAAAAAGTTACTTCATTTCTCTGAAGAAGAAAAAATTGGATGGGAATTAAATTTCTCAAATTATCTTAATAAATTAGGTTTAACAACTGAGAAAGAAATTAATCTTTTTAAACTTAAGAAAGCTAGATTTTATTTTCATGGATTTAAAAATTATCCTCTCACTTTGGCTCAAAGAGCAAAGAAAATTAATAAACAAATTTTTGTTTACAAAGAATGGTTCAAACTTTTTCCTCAACCCTATAACCTTTTTTTCCATCAGTTTAAAATTGAACTAAATGAACTTTTAGAACAACAAAAGATTATTAGAAAGGTGATAAATACTTCTTATATTGCCTAATATTTTTATTTCAGGAAATAATGTTTCCAAACGAAGAATCTATACATCCTCGATACGGTAATCTCCGTAGAGGAAGAGGCAGAAGTTTTGGTTCAAGGAAAGCCTATAATGAGGATTTCCCAGGGTTATCATCAAAAGATAGAGGTAATTCCTCATCTTATGCAGAAAAGGTTAAAAACCCAGAGGTATATGAAGAAATGGGACCTCTGCCTTATACTAAGTCTGATCATAAGGAATTAATATTCCTGATTGAACCAAAGGATTTACTGTTAAATACAGATCCGTATGAAATACTTAAAAAGTATGTGGATACTAGAAGTTTTCCTTGTGAATCCGATAAGACCCGGATCATCTATGAGTTAATACTCATTAAATCTGGAACGCTTCAAGTTTATCATAATTACCCTCAAGGATCCATGGCATATTATGTTTATACTACTGTCGTAATTCGACAAGTTCTTTCTGCAGAACAATGGGGTATAAGTACCCTACAAGAAAGAGAATTTTACAGTCCTGAGTTAAAACTCACTATTAAATATAATTATTGGGATTATATTAATGCTTTTTATAGATGTTTTTTCTATGAAAATAAAGGGAAAAAACATACTTGGATGTTTAAGCTTTGTCCAACTTTAAGGTCTGAAAGTTTGCCCATGTGGTTTATTCAATGGTGGATGACATTTGGTCCTTCCATCAAAATACTTCCAGACATTTTTAAGACCCTTTATTTAGCATGGGTAATTCATTCTCCCATTGTCCAAAGAGCCAAACAATTAAAATTGTGGCCAGAAGGTATAAATTGCTTTCAATTTTTCATCCAATTCTCGATCCCATGGATATGGCGTTGGGAACCAGAGATTGGTAAAACCTCTCACCAACTTCCTTGTTTAAATCGCATTTTTTTCACCTCTTTTTGGAAAAAAAATGTTATTAATTGATCCAAATACTCATGCCTTGTATGGCCAAGAAACTCTAAACGCCATTAAAATAAGAATTCATGAAGACCAGAAAACAGCAAAGGAACGTGGTCCAATTTCCCTTAAAGAAATGCTTAAGGAAGCTACCCTCAAGAAAGGAAGTCCTTTAACCAAAGAAGAACGGAAAGAAGTAATTTCTGATTATCTTTCTGAAGTCCAACAAGAAATAAATGGAAATTGTGATTTTGAAATAAATCCTGAAGAATTTTCATCAGTCTCATCATCTTCTAAAGAAGAAGTTCTTGCTGGTGAATCACAAGATCCATATGCTGAAGAATCCGAAATCCAGATCGATGCTATGGTTGCCCTGTTAAGTCAATCCCAGGAAAAAGCTCAAGGAAAGAAGCCTATGTAAGCCATGACGTCAGACTACCATAATTGGAATTCCTGTTGCAGATGCCAAATATGTCGCTTTCAAGAAGAAGTCGCCCAAGCAATAATTTTGCCTGCCAAATTACTGTTCCCAGATGCCCTGCCGACAAGTTACTGTGCTCTTTTTGACGAATTAAAGATTCGTTTCTGAAGTTAAGTTCTGAGGTGATAATTGCGCCTACTTTCTACTGTGTTAAGATGCCTTCAAAGACGTTTTGAGTACCTGCTTGATAAAGATGGTCTGCCAGAATTCAGAATAAGTGCGTCTTTAGTAACTGTTCTAGGATGCTTTCGTACAATAATTGTTTTCTTTAGGTTTAATCAACCTATGTAATTATTTTTATTTCCTGTTGATGTTTTGTTTGTTTTGCGTGAATCCTCCTATAAAAGGAGAACTTAGTTTAGTTGTTAGGTACCAGTTTTTCTTTTCAGTTTCTTATTTTCATGTTCTGTATCCTTTTCTTTTGGTACGTCCTTGTATCATTTCTTGTGTTTCTCTTTATAAAGCTGTATTTCAATATCGAAGAAATAAAGTTTCAAGTTTTAAGGCAGTAAACGTTTGGTACGTCTTTCTTTCCTTTTTATCAGCTTTAATTAAGCTTTATTAATGTGTTGCTAAGTGTGTTGTGTGTCAAATATTATGGAAGCTGGTTTATGATAATGGTGTGATTTGTTATCATAATCTTCTTGTAATCTTACTTATGGGTTAGGGTAAGTATAATTTTCCAGTCTTGTATTTAAGGTTAAAATATTTCTAGATACAGTCTTGGTATATATGTTAAACCGTTGTTGTGCCCGCTGGAGCCATGGAAGGCGTTTAGGGCTGTGTTTGGCTTAACTGGATACCAAAGACAGGTCTAGAAAAAATTTTTGTAAACAAATCCTTAAGATATGACGACAGGATAAATTATAGCTGTAATTCCCGATAAAACATCCCATTTCTTACACAAGTTAGCAAGAAGGTTTTTGGTGGTCCTGCTGTTTATGGTATCAGAGCCATGTCATTTGATTGAATCTAGTGGAAATATATTTGACACACACTTATTGTATTCTATTCATTATGAATATCTTTAGATCTGATAAACAGACTGTTAAAAACAGTGTAAGTCATGAAGTAGATTTACCTGAAGATCTTGATTTATTAAATAAATGGTCTATCCCTAAGATGCAAATAACTGAAATTTATAAAATTGGTACACTTGAAAAAATTTCATTTAAACAAGTTGTTAAAACAACTGAAGAAACTATATCTTTGAATAAAGATGAAATGATATTTCACTTAACACACTCACAAGAGAGAGAAAAAACCAAACACGAAATGGTTGTAACTTGATCAGGCATGGATTTAGATAAAAGTTAAACTACGATATTTTATTTTATTTTGGTATGTTTATAATATTGCCTAAATAATGAACTGGATGTGATACCAAAAAAGCACTCAAAGTCGTCATACACGAGTTACACCTATTAATGCCATATTTGAAGTATTTATTCTAAAATGCTGATCTTTCAATTATTTAAACTAGGAAAAATTACACTGACCACCCCTGAGGTTTGGCTGATTTACGAAAAACCCCCTACTTTTTCAAAAATTACCAAAAACCCCCTAAGGTTTCAAAAATATTACAAACTTATTCGAATTTCCGAAAATACCCCTTACCCTTTTTTGGGTGATTTACATTGACCACCCTGAGATTAGGCTAATTTACGAGAAACCCCCTGTGGTTTCAAAAATTACCAAAAACCCCCTGAGGTTATACTAATATTACAACTAGTACCTACTTAGGTTGACTTATTAACAATATTAATTCTTTTTTTTCCCTGTGTAATATTGTTATCATAAAATTTTAATTTAATAGATTTGGAAAAAAAATTATGATTATGTGAAATGAGAAATATAAACATTGATTGAAATAAAAAATTAAAATTAAATAATGCACTTGAAAATTTTATTTAGCTTGAGGACTCTTACTCATTTCTCTTAAAATTTACTCCGTATTAGCGATAATATAACATACTTGATGTGTTGGTAGATACCTTTAATGCATTAAATTCAGAATATTTATTTGAATAAATAATCACATTTTTTTTTCAAATCTACTACATGAAAATTTTATGATAACAATATTACAGAGGGAAAAAAAAAGATTTAATATTGTTAATAAGTCAACCTAAATAGGTGCTAGTTGTAATATTGGTATAACTTCGGGGGGATTTTGGTAATTTTTGAAACCGTAGGGGGTTTCTCGTAAATTAATCAAATCTCAGGGTGGTCAGTGTAAATCACCCAAAAAAAGGGAAGGGGTATTTTCGGAAATTTGAATAAGTTTGTAATATTTTTGAAACCTTAGGGGGTTTTTGGTAATTTTTGAAAAAGTAGGGGATTTTTCGTAAATTAGCCAAACCTCAGGGGTAGTCAGTGTAATTCGCCCTTTAAACTATATTCGTCTAATATTTTCAACCATGTATATATAAAATAGTTACATTGAATTTATATATAATTTCTATCACAATAATAATTGACTGAACATCTAAATCCAACTTTTGAAGATTTAAAAGTACATTGTTGGAAATGGGCTTAATTGTGATAACATTTACAGGGATTAATCTAGGATGAAGCCATTTGTAGTGTAAATCCATAGATAAAGTCTCGTTAAATGTTGTCTGTATGTTAAAGGATAAGTGTAAAATCCCATATGGGATATTTAACCTTGACACTTCGAGTATTTATGTGGTTAAGTGTTGTTGTAGTGTAAACTAAACAGCTAACTACCGCATATGGGTAGTCCCACACGCAACTGCGGGCGTTGGGGTGAATTATCACGGTCCCGATCTTATCTTTTACTGAGCTAGCCCTAGAATTTTGTTTGAATTTTAAATTCAAACTTAATTTCAACCGTTCCAGAATATTAATGCACAACATTAATTTTGAAACGGTTAACAGTTACAGAATATTAATACGCGATATTGATTGTTGAGTAACCGACGGCTGTTACTTACAGTTACGAATTTAGATTTAATTATCTGAAATGTTACAAACGGTTACAGCAGTTACGGTTTTAGAATTAATTATTGGTATTAATATCTTGTATTATTTTTCTCTATAAATAGCAATTCCTGTTCCCTGCAAAATAAACAGAATACACACAAACGAAATAAGAGAAAATAGCAAGTATATTGTTTTGAGAAACTGTAGAGTCTTAAAAGTGTATATACTTTTAGTTTTCGGGTGTGTGTTTTGAGTTACATACACAATCTGTAGAGTTGTTTAGCTTTCGAAATAAGGTTCAACGTAACAGTACGGCTTGGAACGAACAGGGATACAATTGTACTCTCCGTCACGTTTTTAATGGAAAAAGTCACGTGCTTGGCACGTGACCGTTATCTTTACGTCTTGTTTTTAATGGCCACGTGCAAAGCACGTGACTTTTCCATTAAAAACATGACAGAGAGTACAATTAGGATTCGAATTGACAATATTTTGAAGATGTGGGACTCAATGTGAGACAATTTAAACGAGTGGGACCAAAATCGAAAAAGGGATAAGTTATGGGACCAAAAATGATAAAAACCCTAAATTGGATAACAAATGAGATATTTATTTAAATAGAACCTGCTTTAATTATGAGTGATGGACGATACTATTGTCAACAATGATCGATCTTGCAAAAAAAATAAATTTATCAAATAATTAATATGATTGATATTGTAAAACTTGACTATAACCATACATGACTGAACTTTATAGTGCCATTAAGAATTGTTTTGTATTCCGTTATTGTTATCCCTTGTTCTACTACTTACTTTGATTTGACAAAACTATAAATTTTATTAACAATTTTAATAGTTTTTTTTATATCTCACTACAAATACCTCGCAATTCCTTTCGTTGGATACTAAAAAAATTGTGATATACAAAATTTACATATCAATTTGACATTAAAAACAAAATTTGAGCATAAAAAAAAATTAAATCTTCTTCTTCCCCAAATATCGTTCTAGTTTATAATGGTATTAATCACTTTTTTTTTATTTAATTCCTAATTTAGTCTTTTAAATGTGTAATAGAAATCAAATATAAAACTAGCTATTAAGTTACAGAATTTATGGAGTTTTAGTGTACAGTTTCATCAAATTTGCAAAAAAAATTATTAAATTTGAATAGTGATATTGAAATATTAAACATAATTAAATTAATTGACTACATTAATAAGAAACATTGACGGTATAACTAAGAGGTGGATATATCAATTTATATGTCATTTTCATTGTAATTCTACGTCAACTTTTTCTTTATATTGATAGAATAATAAATTTTAAATCTCAATATACTTTTGTTCTATATGTTACGACTATATTTTTTATCATGCTAATTTATTTTTAGAAAAAAAATAATTTTGACTTCTTACTATACTAGTAAAATTTATTGATTATTAACATTAATATATTTAAAGCAAAACAACTTTTTTTTGTGATGTCAAATAAGATGATATTTGATAAAAAAAAATAATAATAGAATATTACAATGATGAATGGATAAGATTAATTCGACTTATTGCACCTCATAAATATAATTAAAACCACTGTTACCTAAACAACAGGTTCTAGGTAAATGTAATTTGTTCAGCAGGCATCAGGTACTCTAATAAAAAAAATACCGATTGTTAAATAATTACCATAGATACCTAATTTTAGACTTCTCCTTGATAGTATTGATTTTTAAGATTTTAAAAGTTACTAAAAGTAATCTCAAAATGGGGTTTTCTTAAATAAGGTCATCGCATACAAGTTTAGGTAAGCATCTCACTAAGTGTAACATGTCAATTTTTACCTATTCAACAAGTTTAAGGATTGAATTTTAACTGGCTACCTACAGCTATTTATCTCTATCTCTAAAACTAAAATACTTCTCTTTCTATTCATTGGATATCCTCTAATCTTCTCTATCTCTCTCCCTAAATTATTAAATTTTTTTTCCTGTTACTCTCTCTCTTCTGTCTTCATTATTTAACTTAAACATATATTTTTTTCTTTCCTAATCATATAATTCAGTCTTATTATTTTTTAATAATTATATATACTTTTTTATAGAACACCAAAATAAAAATTTAGTCATTCTATGTTTGACAATATAAAGGTGCTCTTTATTTTTTTTAAAATTTTGAATAAACACGCATTTTAATATATGGTATACACACGAGATATAAACTTTGTGTAATGCAACAAATATTTGAAATAATTTATTTTAAATTACAAGATGGTCATGCTTTACATTAGATAATTAGATTTGTATCGTGTATAATATAGTGATTCCATATAATACTTTTTAAAGTTTCAGAAATTTAATATTTTATAGTTGTATAAATTAACTAAAAATGAGATCAAAACTCAAAAATTAAAATGAAAAATAAAATATATGCCTCTTTAAAATTAATTCTTTTATAAGTACTGAGAAATATTCTAACTTTATCAGTAAAATATGAAATATTATAATTTTTTAGTATTTCATAATTTTAATTCTATACCATTAAAATTATTCAAGAAAAATTGACAAATTGCAATGAACAAAGAAAATTGGAGGCCTATATAGTTGATGAGAGATAAATTTTGTATAATGCAACAAATCTTTGAAATAATTTATTTGAAATTACAAGATAGTTAATACTTTTAAGTTATATTCTTCAATTTGTATGGTGTACTATATAGTGATTCCACATAATGTTTATTTTCGTTTGAACATAATAAATTCAATTTTCTTTTTATGTTCTATATATAGAAATATAAGTTTTTTAGTTAATTTCTGTACATATAAGAGTGATATAAATCGTTAATTTGAAAATTAACATTGATATATTAATTAAGATACAATGAAATTTATTTTTGTGGGCACATAGAATTAAAATACATCTAACATAATTTAATTAAAAAAAAAGATATGAATGAGTGGATTGGATAAAATTGGTTCAATACATCACATCACATGTAAATAAAACTTAATGTTGTAGGTAATTAGTAGGTAACATGTTATTCAAACTTAACCGACGGGTTGTAGGTAATTGCAACCTGATGTACAAGTACTAGATACTCTAACATGTAAACAAAGTATTAGGGTACCTAATATTAACCTAATACTAAGGGTATCTTATTTTAGACAAGTCCAAAAGACATAAACAATGGCATCCACTAACTTTTTAACGACGCTACATGTGTTGTTAACTTCTTTAGTTTTTTGGGGAAAAATGCAATTATGGCTCCATACAACATCTATTTTTTCAATATTGATCTCAAAATTTTAAACTCACCAAAATAGTTCCAAACACTCCTTTTGCATTTATTATAGTGTCTTGGCTGCCTGTTTTATTCAAATTAGTAGACGGCTTCCTTTTTTTCTTTTGGTAAATAATAGACGACTTCTATTTTGATGTATATAAGATCATTGCACATTTTAGTTGCAAAAGGAATGATTATCTGAAGCTTTTTTGATGCTTAAACTCAATTATATGTTTTTTTTTTTTTTTTTTTGCGCTATAGTCTGATCTATCTATACTTATATATATTTGAAAGCCGTGTCTGACCAATATTGTGTATTTTTGAATGAATGAATTTGTTTGGTAATTTTGAATTTTTTAATTAATTAGAAAACATATGATTGGTTACTTTTTTATGAGATAATTTCCCCTCTTAAAAATAAAAATATAAACAAAAAATAATTTCTCATCCACTACAATAACATAACTTTCCTCATCCCAAGACTTCTGTACGGTGTGGGTTCGTCTTCTTCTCTCTCATATCTCCTAAAATTGTGGACGATTATCTAGGAATGGCTTTTTTCTATTTTTCTCTCTTCGCCACCTAGATTCGCCACTCTTTGCCCTTCATTGCATTCTTTTTTAGGGTTTGTTCTAGTTAGAATTTTTGGTATTGTAATATAACTTTCTTCCACATTTGATAGGATAGATAAATAATTGAAAGGATAGGGTGATACTTTCAAGATTTGGCAAGTCATGTGAAGGCGAAATTTATCCTATTTTTAGAGTAATACGTTTTTTAATTAATCTTGATTCTTCAATTTTCGTATTTGCTTTATTTCGTTGTTTTTCTTTTAGATTTTATTTATGTTTGTTACTTTACATGAAGACCTCCTCTTAATTCTGCGATTTTTTGTTATTTTGCTGGATCTCTTGGTTTTATTCAAATTTGTTTAAACTTCAAACTGGATACTATAATTTAGGAGGCCACATCTACTTAGGATAATTGAAAAACACAAAATACGCAATTTAATTGGGTCATGTGCAAGTTACGTGCCTTTCTTCTAGTAATTTATCAATGTTAGATGAAATTTGTCCTCAATGTGCTACATTTTTCTAATTCAAGTCTTTACTTGCCAAACATGGCACATAGGTATCTTCATGTATAAATTTTCATAATTAATTTCTACTATAAAAATGGTTTGATAAAAGTAAACTAGCTTTCTTTTAACATAAATCGATAAATAAATAAATTATAAATTTGTATAATAATAGAATATGTGTGATCTCAACATTAATTTTGGTAATAACTAAAGCAAGGAAGTTTTAAAAATTTATGTAAAATCAAAGGTTTTAATTATCATTAAAGTAAAGGATAAATATTGTAAATAAAAGATTGATTTTGTTATTTTATTTGAATTGAATTTTAATCTATATTATTTTAATAATTAATAATTGTTGGATTCTTTTGAATAAACATGAATAACAAATATATTTATTTAAATTCTTTGAAAATCTCTATGCAAGTCGAGAGAGGAAGTATATGGGAAGATTGTGACACTCTAAGAGGGGGTGAATTAGATTATTTAAACTGATTTTTTAATGCGATAGAAAAGCGCACTGGAACTACCAGTGTAACGAACCTAACAAAAAATAAAACTAAATGCACAAATGACTTATAGTGGTTTGGGCCGAGGCTTAATCCACTACCTAAGTGTTTTTTAACTTAAGATTTTGAACCTGCGAAATATCTTATTAAAGTTAGAACTATAATAACGCAACACAAGCCGATAATAGTGGAACGATACAGACTTTATATAACTTCCAAACAAAAAAATATAGAAAGAAAGTGAGAAGGGCTATTCTGAAACTGACGCAGGACCAATGGTACTACTACACACTTGGTAAGCAACACACTGTTGGACCACTGATATTACCCACACTAGGTAAACAGCGTACACCCAAGAATAGATAATATCTCAATTCTCACTTCTACAATATGATGAACGTGAGCTCTCAATTGCTATCACTTAGCACTCTTAAACGTTGATTTTCCTCTTCATTATTGGCTGTATTTATAGCACAAAGATCGTCTTTCAATATGGCAGGAAACCAATCATCTATGTAAGGCAAGTAGTTGTTGCAAGAGTAATAAGGCAAGGTTGACTTTCAACCTTAACATGAAATCTTCTTGTGATGGTAAGTAGCCGTTGGAGATCTAGAAGGAAAGTAATCGTTAAATCAAATCTGCAAATCACGTGTTAAATAAAGAGATTTTCTAAATCATCATCAAAAATTAAGGGCAACAGATTGAGACACTGCATTTTGTTTTTTTGTTTTCCAAGAAATTAATGCACCTCCAAGAAAAACACAATATCCCATGGTAGACTTTCAAGTTATCATGCATGTTGCCCATTTGCATCGCAGTAGGCCTGAAGATGAATAGAGTTATGGGCAGGAAAGTGTGAACCAGCAGACGAACATCGATTAAGTATCTTAGAATATGCATGGTAGTTTCCCAATGGGCTTGAGTTGGTCAATTAACAAATTGGCTGCGCTGCAACACAGCAAAGGATAAATCTAGCCTGGAGATATTCAAATACAAGAGCCTCCCAACCAATCTTCGATATTGATCGGGATGCGGATACAAGGGGCTATCATTCTCATTAAATTTGTGACCTTTAGGAAATGGAGTATTAACTGCCTTAGCATTCTCAAAACTGGTATCCTTAAGAATATCAAAGATATACTTGCGTTGTGTAGTGACAGTATCACTAGAACTATGAGCTATTTCCAGACCTAGGAAATACTTGGCAACACCAAGATCTTTAATAGTGAAAGCATTGTGCAAGAAATTTTTCACTGCTAGGATATCTTCTTCATTGGACCTAGCCACAAGAACATCATCCACATAAACAAGGAGCCCCCAAAAAAAGTAGAAGACTGCTTAAAAAAGAAGCAATGGTCATGCTTACACTGCCTAAAACCATCCTACAAGAGTTTTGCAATAAACTCCAAGTTCCACTGAATGGAGGCTTGTTTAAGCCCACGAAGAGACTTCCTGAGCTTGCAAACTCCCCTTCCTTAATTAGGAGGTAACAAATAAACCTCCTCATTAAGATGGTCATGCAACAAGGCATTGTTGATATCTAATAGATGTACAGGCCAACCATGTGCAGTGGATAATGCAAGAAATATTCTGACTATTACTAACTTGGCAACAGGTGAGAAACTATCAAAATAACCAACCCCAAATGTTTGGTTAAATCCCTTTGCAACCAAACGTGCCTCGTACATACCCACTGTCCCATCAGGGTCAAATTTGACCTTGTAAACCCATTTAGAACCAATCGGTTGCTTACCTTGAGGTACAGGAACTAACTCCCATGTATGATTCCTTTCTAGAGCTACCAACTCTCTAGTTATATCGTCAATCCACTCTTGATGCTTTACAGCTTGATTATAGGAAGAAGGTTCTCTAACCACTGACGCATCAGCCATAATCTGAAGATACGACTTAGAGAAAATGGACGAATCAGAATCAATAAAAGAAGAAAGGGAAACAAGGGAAACGTTTTTGAGAAATGAGAAATTAATCTTGATTTTGAGAAGTCAAAGAGCCATTCATGGTGGTGGCAAAATCGGTCGGGAGTTACAAAAGTAATTTCAATAATTAAGTTTTGTAACCTATGCAATTAGTATTCTAAGAGTCATGTCACTTATTAGGAGACTAGTATAAATAGTGATCATGTTTATGCATTTTGTGTGGAGTGTGTGTAGTGAGTGAATGTGATTGAGTGAGTGAAAGAGTTAGAAGAGTAAAAGAGTTGTAAGAGTGTTTTTAAGTAAAGTTTTGAGTGAAATAGAAGTGTTGATTGAGTAGAGAAAAATTAGAGTGTGTTCTCCTCTCCTAAGTTTGAATATTTTTTCTACACCACCCCCACCATATTTCCGCAACAAAGTGGTATCAGAGCCATGTTAAAAACTACGTTGAGAGCTACGTTGTGATGGAAACCACAGGAGTTTTCCCATTCCCAAAACTCACAAAAGAAAATTATGAAAGATGGAGTATCCAAATGAAGGCATTCCTTGGAGGCCAAGGTGTTTGGGATGTCGTCGAAGAGGAATACAAAGAGCTTGCAGATTTAGCAACTGCAAGTCGAGAAGAAAAGAAAAATGCAAAGGAGGCCAAGGTAAGAGATCAAAAAGCTGTCTCGTTTATCCAACTTGCCATGGATGACAAATGTTCTTGATGAGTCCTTGACAAGAAATTAATGTAAATGTTGCATGGTGCTAGGAGAGGACCCAATCTGTGATATCAAATATTGTTTTTATTTCCAGAAAATGAGTCATTACAAGAGGTAGCTAGTATTACGCAGAATCTTACAAGTAGGTGTATTAAATTGATTCTGCTAAGGATTGCAAGTATTAAAACTGAAACTATTAGCGTGGCTAGAGTTATTATATGAGGAAGCTAAAATAGATGACATGGGATTAGAAGCAAGAAAAGAGTCTTTATCCAGTGCATATAGAGAACCTAGGACTTTACCAACGACCACCACCTTCTTAGTCCTCGGTATCTGTAGAGTACAACGAGACCCAAAAAATTAAAGTTAAAAATAATATTTGATCTTATAGTTAGCTAGTTGACATAAAGCAAGTTACATCTAAAGGTTAGGATACAAAGGACATGTTTCAGGATCAGATCATTCTTCAATGTGACTTGACCAACAAATTTAGCTTGCCTAGATGTTCTATCAAGCGTATAAGCACAAGTAGAAGTAGTGGGAATGGGGTTCTCAAGTGTGCTAAAACTGAAAAAAATATGAGTTGAGGCACCTATGTCACTGATCTAGATATTTTGCCTCTTTAACTCAGAACAAGTAAAGCTATAGTTAGTTGAGAGCATTACCAGCAAATTCAACTGCAAAATTCACAGTTTCACCAGGGGTGCCAACCTTTTTTTTCATGCATATGTGCTTATTTGAATAGTCTCAAAGCTTTTAAATTGTATATATATAAATATATATAGATTAGATTTTTAACTTGTTTGTATTTAGTAAATATGGGATGCGTTATTATAGGAACTTACACAAGAAATGCGACGTAAAAACTTCACCATTTTCTTATTATTGCCCGCACAAAAAACAAAGAAAAGGGACATAAAAATAAATAAATGAAACACTTACACTCCTTTTCTTTAACCTCGATAAAAGAAAGTTAAGACCACGACACTAGTTTGTGATATGTAATTGCAAATTAGTTTCAAATCCCAATCATAGAAGCATAACAGGATTTCTTCTATTGTTTTTTTTTTTTAAGGGAGCATAACTGGATTTCTTAGTTACACGTGTTTTTTCTTTCTTTTAATTCTTTGTGCCATACCCTGTAATCTTTTTATTATTGAAAGGTAATTCAGAAAAATAAAATAAAATAAAATATGCACGAGGCAAGAAGATTCACCTTATGACCCCTGGAAATTAACTATAATCGAAAATCAGCTTGTTGATGCAATCCAAATCTTATCTCAAAATAATTAAAATTGAGAACTAATGAACCACATTCATGAGAACTTTATTTTGAAAATATATTAAGCATAATAAAATCTGTGCCATGTAGAATAAGAAGCAAATGGTGAGTTAAGCATAGTTCAACTAGTAAAGTTGAGGCATCAAAATTATGGAGGTTTTGGACTTGATTCCCCACCAACTTCTGTGGTTTTGTATTTTTATTTTCATAATAGCCCTTGTTTTACTTTATAAAAGTTTGATTGATAATTGTAATACTATATAACGGTTCGGTTGATAATGATTGTTTGATTGATATTTAATGATGTATTTGATGATAATTGATATTCATATAATGATAATGTAATCTTTAAAAAATAAGAATAAAATGCAATTTGGGAGAATTTAGAGTACCAAAATTTTGAAAGGAACTACTTTTTTTTTTGTTTGTTTGTTTTTTTTTTTTTTTTTGTTATGTATTATAACTTTAAACAATAATAACGTGAAATTTAGGTCATGATGTTATAAACGCGATCCATATATACAATGCTAGGAGCTTGTCCTTTTAGCCCAAATCTAATTGTCCAGGCCCTATACTGCCTTTCCCCACTTTTATTGTACTGTTGCATCAATTTTATGTATTTTGAGTTTGTTGACTCAATATCTACAGGACGCATATATTAATGGTTAAATACAATTTACACCCTAAACTACAAATATTGTATCATGTGTCTTCTTAAATTATGAAAGCTAACACTTAACTCCCTAATAAATGCATGAGTTGCCATTATTACCCTTGAACTTTTACTTTTTATATTTCATTACAAGAATGCACCCCTTCACTAATAAAAAAAAATCATCAAAAAATATAAATTTGTGATAAATTTTAATTAGTACAAATCTATTGATAAATGTCTCGTCAGTAATTGCTATTATAGTTAAATTTTAATAAAATTTCCTCACAAATAGAATGTTTTAGTTAAATTTTAATAAAATTTCCTCACAGAATAACTTCTATCTGTAATGAAATATATCAGTCATAAATTTTTTAGTTAGTGAAAAAGACAATGTAGTGTTTTTTTATATACTTTTTAATCATTTTTTTGTTTTTCTCACTTTTTTATTTCTTCTTCCTTCTCCACCTACCCAACCCTAAATCATTGTTATGGAATTTTATCCATAATAAAATCCAATAATAGCACTAATTTAGAAAATGACTCCTATAACATCTCCCCTAGATATAATTAAATCACATTTTTCAAAAAGAGGGACAATTTTTTTATTTATTTATAATATAAATATCAAAATATATATACTTTGAAAGAGAAAAGCGAAAACATGTTACATCCATCGATATTTCAAATATGGCTTTGTTCACTCTAAAAAAAATTATCATTATTAATTTCTAACTTTTTCTATAGAACACCAATGACTAGCAAATAATAAGGTGAACAAAGAAAGAAAAAATAATTTTAAAGAAAAGAAAAGAATAGGACAAAGAAAACAAAGTAAAAAGTAGTAGCTATGGTAGGGGGTACATGAAATGGTATACTACCCATCCTTTGAGAGTGTAAAGAATATTTAATTTACCCATATTTTTTACGAGATTTATGCAGGAAACTTTCCAGTGTAATGTACAATTGTCAGAAAATAATGTTATTTTAAATTAGTTTTTTTCTCGAGGTTATCATAAATCAGTTAACACCGAAAACCATATGAAGTTATAAAGGAACTATGCCAAACATATCTTATACTTATCGTGGAATGTCGCATGAGCTTGCTGCAAGTATGAGTTAGTTTTGATAGGAATAATGACCATTCAATGAGTTAGCTTGGCTAAGTTAACCTTTTTTTTTTTTCAAATTAATCTATTCTCTCTTTTTAACCCTTTATGTATTATCAATTTTTTAAACTATATATTATTTTAGACATATAGATAAAATAACTTTATATTTATAGCATACATATACACACAAAATTATATACTGGATTTGTTTTTCATTGTCCTGGTGCTAACTCTTTTAATCAGTGTTCTTAGAGAGTGTTTGGCTAAGCTTATAAGCTCCTAAAAATATATTATAATTTGTTTGGAAGTTTATAAACTTCTTAAAAGTGTTTGGTAATTTTTTTAGTAAATCAGCTTATAAGCTCAAAAAATAAACTATATAAGCTCAAAAAAAAAAAAAATGAACTCCCCCAACTTTTTTTTCAAATAACTTATAAGTTGTCTAATCATAAAAGATAAAATAACATGAGTATATTTATTTTTTTAAAAGATTACATTCCTACTATTTCAAAAAAAATATTTATTTACATGAAATTAATTTTACTTTATTTTTTTCAACCGTCATTAGACTTAAAAATATATATGAACTCTAGTTTTTACCAACAAAATTACAACTTATAAGCTCCAAAAATATTTTCTAAGCTACAATATTTTATTTTATCCAAACACTTTAGGAACTTTCTAAAAATAAAATGTATGAGTTCATAAGTTCCAAAAACATCGTATAAACTCTATAAGCTTATAAATTCCTTAAAATAAGCTTAGCCAAACACTCTCTTAGTGTATGAAATGAATGAATGGCAAATTATTTCATTCAATTTATCTATGGTGAGACATATGTGGAACCATGAGCTAATTAAATAATTTATGGAAAAAAAGAAAATTGTACCAATTAAAATAACATAAACTTGTTCTTAACAATTAGATAGTCAGCCTGCACTGCTTCCGCATAGCATCTCCGTGGTTTAATTACAAGCGCCTATGCATCAAAAGATTCAAAACTATAAAAAAATTTCATACTATCCATTAGAATGCTATTCAAATTCAAAGGTTGTGAGCTATTGAATGCGTATGTGTAATGTACCCATAACAAAGATCAATTGTAGGGGTAAATTTTATTTCTAAATATGACACTAAAGAAATGACAAGATATATAAATGATAATATAAAAATTATCACCAATAATTGTATTGAATAATAATATTTTTTATTTTTTCAATAATTAAATTTCTTTAGTGACAACTACTTTCATCTTGTCACAATATGCATTCAATGGTGATAAAAATTAATGTTTAAATAACAATCATTAATAATTAATGACACATATATACTGATAATTTGGTGACAAAAAAAATTCATTAGAGTTTTATGACAATAAATTACCACCATAAATATGTCGCTAATTGTCAATTGTATACTATATTATCACATATTTTAGACTATATTGTCACCATGGATATTGTAACAAAATAATTTTATTATCACTAAATATATATATAATTAATGATAATTTTTTTATTATCACTTGTTACATTATCACTAATTTACTCATTATCTTATAATATGATTTGGATCTTGGATAATTTTTTTGGGGTATGAAAATCATTTATTTATTTTTTAATAGAAAAAAGAGTTTAATGAAAAAAATAGTATTCAGTACCCCTGAAAAGATATCTTCGCCAGAACCTAAAGAAAGAATCAGGCCAAGAGTAATTTACAAGTAGAAGTATTTTTTAAAGGCAATTTTAAATCCCAGCATTCGAACGCATTATAAATTAGCTTAAGAACAAAAAGCTCTAATATAAAGAGCAGAGTTTGAAAAGTGGCTTTATTTTAGAAAAAAAAAAAAAAAAAGTAATCTTTTTTTGAAATTATCCAAACTAGCCCTTAACCTCAAATGTACCCTAATGGTGTGGGGATTTAAACCTACCACCATTGAGGTTTCAAATTCTAACTCTCTTATGTGTATTTATAGAGTATTCGTTAATATTTATAGAATGTCTCGAATTGATCATATATATATATATATATATATATATAACAAACAAACAAAAAAAAAGAAACAAAAGAGGAGATGAGAAACAAGATACCTTGAGCCAAAAACAAAAATTTGAAGCAGATTAAAAAGAGGATCTGAACTGCTACGAACACGTTTGTTGATGATCATCTAACCACATTGTCTTGAGCAAAGGAATTAACTTTTGCAAAGGCATTAAATGATTAGATGACCAACAACAAACACATTCATCACAGCCAAGATTAGGAAGTGAACAAAATATGTGCAAATGTTGAAAAGACGGTCCGATCCCCACCACGAGCCATTTGTTTATAAACATGGCCCAAGAGAAGAATATTCCTTGAGAATAAACCTTTCGTGCGGCTAAATAATCGTGCCCCCGTTTACTTCTTGATTAATGATTGAACATTTTTCTGGGTGAGTTGGTAAGCAGACTGAAATGGATGTTTCTGGGTGGGTAGATGGGATAGAATGTTGACAGATAAGCTCAGGATACTAATCGGGGTTAAATGGAATTTGACCAATGTGAAATTGGAAAATAGAAAAGCAACAAAGTCTGACTATTTCAAAGTGGAAAATAGAAAATCATTTTTTTAATTATTCGTACACATTTTATGCATTCACACAGTGAAAGTAAAATGTAAAATCAAAGATTGGATCCTGTAATTTGCATCATCTTGAAAAATCCGAGGAGGATTTCAATCTATTATTTTTCTTTCCATTAGGTCTTTCTCTATTTTCCAACATTTTGGCGGAGGATAAATGCCCTTAACCAGTTGAAACTAGTTAAAATTTTTACTATTATTCTGATGAGGTATAGAAATGGAAATGTTGCAGTCGGTTGGAAATCAGTCGAAGAGCTAAGGAAGATGAAGTGGATTTCCTGTCAAACAGGATAAACAAATGTGAAATAGTTGAGGTTTGCCCCACCTAAAGCTCTTTGACTTTCAAGTCAATTGATATCGATGAGATAAAAATCAAGCAAGAAATTCGATAGACTATCAAAAGAATTAATGAAATTACCTACCGTTGAGAAATGAAAATTTTAATCTTGATTTTGAAAAGTTAAAGAACCATTCAAGATGGTGGCAAAACGGTCAAGAGTTACAAAAGTTATTTCATATAATTAAATTTGTAACCTATGAAATTAATATTCTAAGAGTCATATCATTCACTAAAAGAGACTAATATAAATAATGGTTATGCATTAGGCATTTGGTGTGGTGGTGAATAAAGGTGTATGTGAATGTATGAGTGAGTAAGTGAAAGAAGAGAAAAGGGGTTGTAAAAGTGTTTTTTAGTAAAGTTTGAGTGAAATAGAAGTGTTGATTGAGTATAGAAAAAGTTATGTGTTCTCCTCTCCACTTCCTTATTTCCTAAATTTAAATACTTTTCAACATCACCCCACATGTTTCCGCAACAAAGTAGTATCAGAACCACGTTGAGATGGCAACCACATGAGTTTTTCCATTCCCAAAGCTCACAAAAGAAAATTACGAAATATAGAAAATCCAAATGAAGGCATTCCTTGGAGGCCAAGGGGTTTGGGATGCCATCGAAGAGTAATACGAAGAGCATGTAGATTTAGTAATTGCAAGTAAAGAAGAAAAAAAAAATGCAAAGGAGGCTAAGGCAAGAGATCAAAAAGCTCTCTCGTTCATCCAACTTGCGATGGATGACAATATTTTTGAAAAAATTACACAAGCCAATACTGCAAAGAAAGCTTGGCACACTCTAGCCAATACCTTCAAAGGTATTGTCAAGGTGAAGAAAGTAAGGTTACAAGCCAACGAGGTGAATTTGAGTCATTGCAAATGAAGGAAAATGATGCAGTTTTTGACTATATTTCAAGAGGATTTTCAGTTTTAAATCAACTTGAAAGCAATGGTGAAAAGAAAGAAGATGCCCGAGTTGTTGAGAAGATATTTCGGTCTCTCAATCCGAAGTTTGATCATATCGTTGTACCATAGAAGAGTCTCACAATGTGGAAGAAATGAAAGTTGATGAATTAGTAGGCAAATTACAAATCTACGAAGAGAAAATGAAAAAGAGAGCTAAAGAGTCAATTGAACAAGCTCTCCAAACCAAGATGAACCTCTATGAGAAGAAAGATGACGTCGACAAAAGCAATCGACGATATGGACACTCACCTTATTGTGGTCGAGCTCGTAGCAAAGGACGAGGTACCTACAGTGCCAATCAAAATGAAGAGAAACAAGGTGAATCCACTCTGATACAAGGTGGATTTCACAGTAGAGGATTTCAAACGCGGTAGCAAAATCGAAGAAACATTGAATGATACAACTATCATCGAAGAGGACACTGTGCCTATGAGTGTCGAAGTGAATCCAGTGAGGAAAGGGAGAAAACTTACCTTGCTGAGGAAAAGAAAGTTGATGGTGATACCTCCCTCTTGTTGGCACACAACCAACAGGATGAAGGAGAAATAAGCACCTGGTACCTCGACATAGGTGCTAGCAATCATATTTGTGGTCACAAACATATGTTCATTGAAATGGATAAATCAGAGACAGGAAATATTTCATTTGAAGATTTGTCAAAGATTTCTATTAAGGGGCAAGGTAAAATTTAATTCGATTGAAAATTGGAGATCATCAGTTCATTTCGAACGTGTACTATGTCCCTGGAATGAAGGCAAACATCCTAAGTGTAGGCCAACTGTTGGAGAAAGGATACAATATACACATGAAAGATATGACCTTTTACCTACGAAATGACAAAGGAGTATTGTTAGCTCATGTGCCTATGACAAGTAACAGGATGTTCTTGTTGAACATCAAGAACGAAGTGGCAAAATGCTTGAAGGTGTGTTTAGAAGATAAATCGTGGTTATGGCACTTAAGATTGAGACATCTCAATTTTAGAAGTCTTAAGTTGATGTCGAAAAAGAGGATAGTGAATGAACTTCCTTCTATTGACAACTCTAATCAGTTGTGCAAAGGTTGTCTTGTCGAAGAGCAACATCGTTACAGTTTTCCTAAAGAGTCGCAAAAAAGAACAAGGAAACTGTTAGAGTTAGTCCACACCAACATATGTGGTCCTTGCACTCCAACATCACTTTGTAAGAACAAATATTTCATTTTGTTCATTGATGATTATAGTCGGCGTACTTTCTCCAGGAGAAATCAGAAGCAGCATTCACAACCTTTAAAAGATTTAAGGTGCTCGTGGAAAAGCAAAGTGGCTACCAAATAAAGTCACTTCGATCAGATCGAGGTGAGAGTTCACCTCGCGAGAGTTCAAGGCATGTTGCGACGAACAGGGTATTCGACACCCCATGACAAATCCATATTCCCCGCAGCAGAATGGACTAGCGAAGAGAAAGAATCGGTCCATTTTGAATATGGCCCGATGCATGTTGAAGAGCAAGAACTTGCCTAAAGAGTTATGGGCAAAAGTTGTAAAGTGTGTTATATATCTGTCGAATAGGAGTCCAACAAGGAGCTTGTGGAATCAAACACCACAAGATGTGTGGAACGGATACAAGCCAAGTATATCCCATTTGAAGGTTTTTGGAAGCATTGCCCGTATGCATGTTCCAGATCAACAAAGGAGTAAGCTGGATGACAAGAGTAATAGGTATATTGTTATTAGGTATGATCAACAAAGGAGTAAGTTGTATGACCCAACTAACAAGAAGGTAAAATTGAGCCGTAATGTTCATTTCGACGAGAAGAGCTCGTGGGATTGGAGCCCGCAATAGAAAGAACAACATAGTTTTTATCCATTCGAAGTGGAACAGGATTGAAATGAAAAAGAAGATGAAGTGGAAAAGCTAGTCACTCCGACTGGACAATCAATATCCAATTCCACTTCAACAGATGTAGAATCTAGCAGTCAACCGAGAAGGAGGAGATCGCTTCCTAAAATATATGATGAATTGGATTAAAATAGTACATTATTTGTCTCTTTGCAAATACTGAGCCAATTGATTTCGAAGAAGCGGCGGAAAGCTCCAAATGGAGGATGGCCACGAATGAAAAGATTGAGTCCATTAAACAACATGATACTTGAGAGCTTACCTCGCAATCAGTAGTACTACTAGAAAACGCGGATTTGGCCATGGATTTTTAGCCACGGATAAAATCGGTTGCCAATAGCTACGGAAATGGCCACGGATATAAAAAAAATGAAAACATATCCGTGGCCAAATATCCACAATTCTGTGGCCATTTCAATTTATTTAAAAGAAAAACATAAATAAATAAATTTATTTAGAAAAAAAAAATTGGACTTGGCCACGGATTTATCCGTGGCCAATAAATAATTTTTTTTTTTAAATTTGGACTTATCCGTGGCCAATAAATAATTTTTTTTTTAAATTTGGACTTGGCCACGGATTTATCCATGGCCAATAAATAAATTTAATTTTTTTTTTAATTTGGACTTGATCCGTGGCCAATAAATAAATAATTCTTTTTTAAATTTGGATTTGGCCAAAGATTTATCCGTGGCCAATAAATAATTTTAATTTTTTTTATTTTAAATGACTCGATTAAATCGCCCAATCCGACATTACGGGGCACCAAAAGGTTTGAGTCATTTCAAAATCATATTATTTTCATCACGATTATTATATTTTCCCATCTAATATGTTGAAAATTATAGTTTGCTTACCGAGAATACATTCTTCCTCTTTTGGTGACATATACGAACGACTTCGTAGTCCGCTGTCAATGTATACTAACGTCAGTTAACTTGTATAGGAATTATCAAAAAAATAGACTTTCAAGCAGATTGATTAGTGTTGAAGTTGTATTGCACCAATCGTATGGTAATATCTAACCTAATTAACGAAAACGCACGATTCGGCAAAAAGTCAACATGAAATTTTGACCATTGGCCATGGATTTATCCGTGGCCAATAAATAAATTTAATTTTTTTTTAAATTTGGACGTGGCCACGGATAAATTTGTGGCCAATAAATAAATTTTTTTTTTTTAAATTTGGACTTGGCCACGAATTTATCCGTGGCCAATAAATAATTTTAAATTTTTTTATTTTAAATGACTCGTTTAAATCATCCGATCCGACATTACGGGGCACCAAAATGTTCAAGTCATTTCAAAATCATATTATTTTCATCACGGTTATTATATTTTCCCATTAAATGCGTTGAAAATTACAGTTTGCTTACCGAGAATGCATTCTTCCTCTTTCGGTGACATATACGAACAACTTCGTAGTCCGGTATCAATGTATGCTAACGATTTGACCATTGGCTACAGATTTATCCGTGGCCAATAAATAAATTTAATTTTTTTTTTTAAATTTGGACTTGGCCACAGATAAATCCGTGGCCAATAAATAAGTTTAATTTTTTTTTCAAATTTGCCGTGGCCAATAAATAATTTTAGTTTTTGTTATTTTAAATGACTCGCTTAAATCGCCCGATCCGACATTACGGGGCACCAAAAGATTCGAGTCATTTCAAAATCATATTATTTTTATCGCGGTTATCATATTTTCCCGTCTTATGCGTTGAAAATTACAGTTTGCTTAACGAGAATATATTTTTCCTCTTTCGGAGACACATACAAATGACTTCGTAATCCGGTGTCAATATATGCTAACGTCCGTTAACTTGTATAGGATTATCAAAAAAATGGACTTTCAAGCAAATTGATTAGTGTTGAAGTTATATTGCTCTAATCATGCGGTTCCGTCTTATCTAATTAACGAAAACGCACGATTCGACAAAAAGTCAACATGAAGTTTTGACCGTGGCCAATAAAAAAACTCTTTTTCAAAAAAGAAATTGGACTTGGACTTGGCCACGGATTTATCCGTGGCCAATAAATAAATTTAAATTTTTTTTTAAAAAATTTGGACTTGATCTGTGGCCAAAAAATAAATTTAATTTTTTTGAATTTTAAAGGACTCGCTTAAATCGCCCTATCCGACATTACAAGGCACTAAAAGGTTCGAGTCATTTCAAAATTATATTATTTTCATCACGGTTATTATATTTTCCAATCTAATGCGTTGAAAATTATAGTTTGCTTACCGAGAATACATTCTTCCTCTTTCGGTGACATATACGAACGACTTCGTAGTCCGGTATCAATGTATACTAACGTCAGTTAACTTGTATAGGAATTGTCAAAAAAATGGACTTTCAAGCAGATTTATTAGTGTTGAAGTTGTATTGCACCAATCGTACGGTTCCGTCTAACCTAATTAGCGAAAACACACGATTCGACAAAAGTCAACATGAAGTTTTGACCATTGGCCACGGATAAATCCGTGGCCAATAAATAAATTTAATTTTTTTTTAAAATTTGGACTTGGCCACGGATAAATTTGTGGTCAATAAATAAATTAATTTTTTTTTTAAAATTTGAACTTGGCCACGGATTTATCTGTGGCCAATAAATAATTTTTTTTTTAAATTTGGGCTTTGCCACGGATTTATACATGGCCAATAAATAATTTTAATTTTTGTTATTTTAAATGACTCGCTTAAATCGTCTGATCCGACATTACGGGGCACCAAAAGGTTCGAGTCATTTCAAAATCATATTATTTTTATCGCGGTTATTATATTTTTCCATCTTATGCGTTGAAAATTACAGTTTGCTTAGCGAGAATATATTTTTCCTCTTTCGGTGACATATACAAATGACTTCGTAGTCCGATGTCAATATATGCTAACGTCCGTTAACTTGTATAGGAATTATCAAAAAAATGGACTTTCATGCAGATTGATTAGTGTTGAAGTTATATTGCTCCAATCGTGCGGTTCCATCTTATCTAATTAACGAAAACGCACGATTCGACAAAAGTCAACATGAAGTTTTGACCATTGGCCACGGATTTTCCAATAAATAATTTTTTTTTTTTTAAAAAAAATTGGACTTGGACTTGGCCACGGATTTATCCGTGGCCAAATAAATTTAATTTTTTTTTTTAAATTTGGACTTGGCCATGGATTTATCCGTGGCCAATAAATAAATTTAATCTTTTTTAATTTTAAATGACTCGCTTAAATCGCCCGATCCGACATTACGGGGCACTAAAAGGTTCGAGTCCTTTCAAAAACATATTATTTTCATCACGATTATTATATTTTCCCATCTTATGCATTGAGAATTACAGTTTGCTTGGTGAGAATACATTTTTCCTTTTTCTGTGATATATACGAATGACTTCAAATTTAATCAATTTATTTAAACATTTAATCCTTTCAATCAATTCAATTAGTCAATTATGTATAATTGTAATACTATATAATTTGATAATTTAATCAATATATTTAAACATACGTGTCGAATATTTTATTTTATATTCTCTTAATAGCTAATCGGTCAATTGTATTTTGAAAGTATTCATCTAAAGATGGTACTATATTTTCAAATTTGATTGATTTTATTTTGTCAATTACACTATATTTAAGTAAATAAATGGAATAATCGATGAAAAATTTTAAATTTTTATATTGTCAAAGTTATAATTTTTTTAATTTTGATTTTGTATCCCAAAATTATATGTGGATAAAAGTAAAATTAGAAAGAATTATAATTTTTAAGATTTAATATTTCTTAATTAAATCATAATAAGTATGAATTAATAAAATATATTTACATATAGATAGAAATTAGTAAAATTTGATAACAAAATTCAATATATAAATGTATATAAATATTCTTGGCATGCCGGTTTGATAAAGAAGTTCATCATAGCCTGGTGGTAATTTTTTTGGCAATATACCAAGAGGTCTCAAGTTCGAGTCCCACTGGTAACGGTGAAATTCGATTAATTGAAATGGGCACGCTGAGCTGGGCCGGTTCGCACCGTTGGGCTGGTAGGCGTACGAGTTGTGCCTATTGTGGGCTGGTTGGGCTAGGTCCAATTTTTCTTTTTTCTTTTTTTTGTTTAATATTTTTTTAAATCCGTGGCTAGATTTAATTTTTTTAATTTTTATCTTAGCCACGGATTTATCCGTGGCTAAAATGAAAAATTAAAAAAAAAATAATTAATAGTAGCCACGGATAAATCCGTGGCTAAATGTAAATTTTTTTAAAAAAGAAAAAAGGTTGGCCACGGAAATATCTGTAGCCAAATTTATCATTTTTTTAAATTTTTTATTTTTGGCCACGGATTTTTCCGTGGCCATATATATTATTTTTTTAAAATTATTTACTTTTGGCCACGAATTTATCCATGGCTAAATTTTTTTATTTTTTAATAATATTAATTTTGGCCACGGATAAATCCGTGGCTAGATTTAATTTTTTTGAAAAATTTTTATTTTTGGCACACGGTTAAATCCGTGGCCAAAGTGAAAAAATCCGTGGCCTTGTTTAGCAACGCCAAATTTGGCCACGGAATTTCCGTGGCCTTTTTTTTTTTTTTGCCACGGATTTTTTCCAAAATCCGTGGCCAAATCCTTTTTTTCTAGTAGTGTAGGATGTAAGCCAATCTGAGTGAAATGTGTTTACAAAATCAGAAGAAATTCAAAAGGAGAAGTGGAGCGCTACAAGGCGAGGCTCGTAGTAAAAGGCTACAAGCAAAGAGCCGAAATTGACTATGACGAAGTCTTTGCCCAGTTGCAAGGTTGGAAACCATAAGACTTCTCATCTCATTAACATCTCAAAATAAGGGGACAATTTATCAAGTGGACGTAAAGTCCGCTTTCCTAAATGGTTACCTTGACTAGGAGGTCTACATCGAACAACTAGAGGGTTACATTATTCGAGGTCAAGAAGATAAGGTGTTGAAATTGAAGAAAGCCCTATACGGGCTAAAGCAAGCACCGAGGGCATGGAACACTCGGATAGATACATATTTTCAAGAGAAAGGATCCAAGAAATGCCCCCATGAACATGCTCTCTATGTCAAGATGGAAAATGGTAACATCTTAATAGTTTGCTTGTATGTCGATGACCTTATATTTACAGGCAACGATGCAAAAATGATGGATGAATTTAAGAAGGATATATCTAAAGAGTTCGAGATGACCAACCTTGGAACGATGTCATACTACCTTGGAATCGAGGTAAAACAAGGCGATGCTATTATTTTCATCTCGCAAGAAGATTATGCCAAAGAAGTGCTAAACAAATTCAAGATGGAGGATTGCAAGTCAATCAACACCCCAATCGAAGTGGAAGAGAAATTTTCAAGTTACCTCGGGGGAGATATAGTTGATCCCACCTTGTTCAAAAATTTGATTGGGAGTTTGAGATACTTGACGTGCAGAGACCGGATATCCTTTATGTTGTCGGAATGGTTAGTCAATACATGGAGAACCCGACAACCTATCATTTTAATGTAGCGAAAAGAATACTTTGCTACATGAAAGGTACAATGAGTTATGGTCTATTCTATCCAGCCACTAATGATATGAAATTGGTTGGATACAGCGATAACGATTGGGCAGGAGATGTTGATGTCGCAAAAGCACCACAGGGCTTGTGTTTTTCTATGAAAAAACTGCTTTTACTTAGAGTTCAAAGAAGCAGCCAATAGTGACTTTGTCAACGTGTGAAGGTGAATATGTGACTGCAACATCAACAGTTTGCCATGCATTATAGCTAAGAAGTTTGCTCGACGAGCTCAATGTCAAACAAAATGATTCAACAGAGATTTATGTTGATAATAAGTCAGCGATTGCTTTAGCAAAGAACTCGGTTACCATGATCGGAGTAAACACATTGACACCCGTTTCCATATCATCCGGGAGAGCATTGCCAAGAAAGATGTGCAAGTAAAGTATGTCAAAACCGAAAATCAAGCTACTGATATCTTTACGAATCCGCTCAAACGAGAAGTGTTTGAGAAGTTAAGGAGTTGTCTCGGAATGAGAGAATCAAGCTTAAGGGGGCGTGTTGAGAAATGAAAAGTTTAATCTTGATTTTGAGAAGTCAAAGAGCCATTCAAGATGTCGGCAAAACGGTCAGGAGTTACAAAAGTTGTTTCATATAATTAAATTTGTAACCTATAAAATTAGTATTTTAAGAGTCATGTTATGCATTAGGAGACTAGTATAAATAGTGGTTATGCGTTTGGCATTTGGTGTGGTGGTGAGTGAAGGTGTGTGTGAATGTATGAGTGAGTGGGTGAAAGAGTTAGAAGAGAAAATGAGTTGTAAAAGTGTTTTTTAGTAAAGTTTGAGTGAAACAGAAGTGTCGATTGAGTAGAGAAAAAATTGTGTGTTCTCCTCTCCACTTCTTTATCTCTTAAATTTAAGTACTCTTCAACACCACCCCACCACATTTCCGCAACACCTACCCTATTGAATAAGAAGGTATTTATAGAAGACAAACTTTGCTAATGTATCGAACACCTTGGGCTAGGGTTATTATGTTGTCCATGGTGACGAACAAAATCCCAGGAATGAAGGAATCAAATGGTCAGAAACCTACTAGGGCGTACGTGTAAAATATTTTAGCATTATATAGATGAAGGATTTGCATTAAGTATATGAAATATGTATTTCATAAAGAGGATATTTTTAATGATAGTCATTTGACATTCATTGACAAACATCTTTTCACATTGCTGACAAGTGCAAATGGATGAAACTTTTATTGAATTAGGGTATGGCCTTCGTTAAATGTAGATATTTGTAGAGATTTCACGTCCTCTCATTACAACTTGTGATTGATAGGGTAGAGCCATAGCGATCTTCATGATAGAGTTCAGGGGAGTGATAAGCCGAACGACCTTGTTCCGGGATCACTCATATAGAGTTAGTCGAGAGAGAACCACGCTAAACTTCGTTCTGTGTTACATGGAAAAAAATCATTCATTCTCTATCAATATTTTACACTGATTCCCTCTTAAAAATTTTGGTGGCAATTGTTTGTTTTTCAAGTCCATGTTTGAATGAAAAGAAAGACGGAAGATTTATAGGGCTTTTTTATGATTGACATGATTTTCATAATTGCTTCTCAATATGTAATTTAGGGAAAAATACATTTAAACCCCTTGAACTATGCTAATGTAACACTTTACCCCTTTGTACTATAATAAGCTTCACTTAATCTCTCCATCTTAATTTGTACACAAACAAGGCCTTAACTATTACTTGTAAAATATCTATTATAACCTTTACTTTGAATTTTAAACTATACAACCACAATTATTTTTTCCGTCTATATTATAGTACTATCATAATGCAAATACAAATGTTTATAATAGACTTTGAAGTTTTTGTTGAAATTTTATTTTATTTTATTTTATTTTATTTATGAATACTTTTTTACTTAATGTTTTCAAAAATATATTTTGTTTGAAATTCTATTTATTTTATTTTATTTATGAATACTTTTTATGAGATGTCATAATAGGTGTACAAATGTGACACTTTTAAAAAGTATACAAAAAAGTGTCAAATTAGATCATTTTTTTAGTTGTGGGGGGCGCTGTACGTAACCACTAAAAAACAATGTTCTCCCACTTCTTCAAGAAAAGTAACAATTGAGTGTTTTGTTTTCATACTTCTATTTATCCAAAAAAAAAAAAAAAAATCGAATAAGTTAGAAGTTGGAAACACCTTCGGGGTGCTTCTCTCCGCTAAGAGATAATTTTTCAAAATTGCACTATTACTTTTCCGTATTTTTCATATATATATATATATATGGAATCTCTCAATTTTCTACTATTTTAATTTTTTTTATAATTTATTTTATTTATAAGTTTAATTTCTTCAAAAGTACATTTATTCTGGGCTAGGAGAATTTACCTTGGCAGGTTAGAACCATCACATGGCCCTTCGAGCCCTTATTGCTGTGGGCTGACTTTGTTGGAGGATGGGCTTTGTGCTGAAGCGATTTACATAGCCCTTATTGTTCAATCCGTGTCGGTGGCGAAATCAAAACCCTGGGGTGAGGGGTACCTAGCCGCTTCGTTACTACATTCTATGGGCTATCAATAACATAAATATTAAATTAAAAAATATATAAATATATATTTATGATTTATGTATATGTATCACTCAAAATCTATCAATTTTACCAAAAAGCATAGAAGAGATAATAAATATTAAAGATTAGTATTAGAATTGGAATTATACATCTCACAGTAAATCTAATGCATTCATATGGAGGTTGGTCTCATTTAATTGTGACGAAGCTTGTTACTCCGAATAGGACTTTCTTTCAACAAGAAATTTATCGATTTTCTAATAAAAAAATAAGCCAAAATAAAACAAAAAATTAAAATCAATATGACAAAATAAAAGGCGAACAAAACCTAGAATTCAACAAGTTTACAATAAAAGCATAAAACCTAGAATTCAATCATTGCTCAATAGGTTAATAGAGGGCAAAATCAACATTCTCCACTTTAATAATGTAACATTGACAAAAGTTTACCCAAAAAAACAAACCTTTATTTGCTTGTTAATGACAAAATATAATTTTATCATATAATAATTCACAAAATAAATTTTCATAAAAAATAAAAAATAAAAAGTCACCAACTATGTCTTGAATCTTGATAAATCCCAATATTCTCAATTGATTTGGTCCAAGAAATTGAAAAGTTGAATTTGATGCATCCCAAAATCATGAAGCCTCACCTGCTGTAAAAGGAAATTTTGCCTTTTGTAAATTGTAATTGCCAAATCATTTTTATTATTTGGCTTAAAATGGACCACGTGGACCTAAAACTAAAATATTTTTGACCTTTAAATGGAATTGCTTTCGTTATCTAGGTTTATTAATAATTTTTATTTTTGTGCTATTGGCCTCCTTTGTTTTTGTTTTATTAGTTGTGTTGTTAGGGTTTGGGCGATTATTAGTACTAGTTGTTTGTGAGACGCATCAAATAAAACAAAATTATGTGATTCGAAAAATAATTAAATATGAGACGTAAAACAAATTAAATAGGGTAATATGAGAGAAAAGAAAGAGAATAATATATTGAGTTATTAGAAAGGGAGGGGCGGGGGGTGGGGAGATAATAGAAGTGGGGATTGACAGACCAAAGTTACTAACAGATCAAAGTAGTTATTCAATGGTCATTTCCCTTTATATAATAGTATTGATGGTGATGATGATGATTAGTATTATTATTATTATTACAAAACAAAAAAAAAGTGTAAAAATACAGGGGGTGCACTAATGGGTCACACAAATTTAATGATACATATACATTATATGTGGTAATTTTAAAGTTGGGACCCCCCCTCCAGTCTACTTTTGTTAAAAACAAAATGTTATATTATTACAAAAAAAAAAAAAGACAAGGAGTAATCATATATTAAGTAATAATGTAAAAATTATCATTAATCATATATATTAAGTGATCCAAAAATTAGTTTTACCGTGATGAAAATTTTTACAAGTTTAATAATAATGAAATTTATAATTAAATTACGGAAATTTCTTTTCAGAATATTTCTCCAACTAAAAATAGTTTCCATCATATTAATCCCTATAAAATATTTTCCACATTATTATTATTCCTATTGCCACATATATCGCCATGTTGCAAAAATGTATTAGTTGTTTTTTTTTTCTTTTCCTCTACTTTATAAGCACACAAGTATTTAGCCTCGTGCCAAGGTACAACAAATTATAGAATCCATATATACATTTTCATAAAATATTATCATAAAAAATAATTTGATAAATAAAATAATTTTTTTATTACTTAAATCAATACATAAATATATTAAAAAAATTATATAATAATAGAATATGTTCGATTTCAACAGTAAAATCAAAATCAAATTTTATAATTATTATTAAAGCAAATGATAAATATTGTAAATAAAATATTGATTTTCTATTTGATTTGAATATAAATTTAATTCATCATAGTATAAATACTTGATAATTGTCGGATTCTTTTGGATAAACCTAAATAACAAATATACTTATTTAAATACATACACAAAATATTGGAATTTCATACATAAAAAAATAAAATTAAATGAGACCATCCACATATACACTTACTCAAATAGACTCAATATTTCTGAATTATATATATGTGTGTGTGTGTGTGTGTGTGTCTGTATATTAGAATTCAATTTATTTTCACTATCTTTTTGTGTTCTAACTAATCTCTTTTCATTATTTGTATTTCAATTCATCTTTTTCACTATTTTAGTTATTATTATTGTAATTCTAATACTTTATTTAAACATCAAATAGTCAAACAATCATGAAATCATAATAAGAGCTTACATTTAAAAAAAAAAAGAAGATATTACTAATTAATTGTATCATATCTGGCACAAATATTGTTATAAATCTTAGCTTGATGTTTAATTTCTTATTACTTGAAAGTGGGACCATAGTACAAAAAGCTTTGTTGTCGGCTTTGTTAAATAGCAAAAAAATAAAAAAATATATGCTGATAAATTTAATGACTTATGAACAAACCAGAAGCAAAAACTAAACCGGTTTATATCATTATTGAGAAATTAAAATGATTATCAGAACCATTATTGCGCCATATTGAATCCTTAGCCATGATTCTCTTTTCAAAATCAAACAGACTAAGAAATAAAATTTAATTGCCCAATAAACAATATTGACTAGGTTCATATAGTTAAATTACAATTTTAAAAGCTTTGCAAATAAACAAGAATCTAATTTTATAATCTCTTATTAAATTCTTGATATAAATAAAATATATAAAAAAAATATTTCTTGATTCTCACCTTACCACAACAGATTAATGGTGAAGAAAAAATATATGAAAGTCTAAAAAATGAATATAAATTGTGCAAAAAAAAAAATTACAACTAAGTAAATCACACGAGATTTTCTATTCCAAATTATATTTCATCTCCTATTCCTACCGATGGATATACGTTACGTATAAAGATCTCAAGCCAATTTTACAATTTAATTAAAGAAGTAATTTTATACACATGGCATGAATGCGAATTATAAAATAAAATATGAAACATCATTTTGGAATGGTAATGACCCTATAAAACAGGGGGAAAGAAAAAAAAAATCCAATTAATAATATATTGCCTATGTGGCAATGTATGTGTCAATATGAGCAATATTATGGGAAATACTTTTAAGGGATTAATAGTTTGAATGAGTTGTCTATCATTAGGTAAGGGTGAAGAAAGTTTAATGTTAACATACAAATTTTAATAAAAAAGTTATAATTTATGTTAATCTCAAGTTATTCTTATATTGTAATGTTTTTATTAATTTTCTGTTAAATGTATTTTTTTATTAAATAAATCAACAAAAAATAATTGCTTAACTCAATTTTATTTATTATATAACTAATTGAAATGTACTCTTACCACTCCTTGTCAAATATATAAATATATAAATATATATATGTCATTCTTCAATCCATCCTCTCGTAGTAACCTTCGGGGAAAAAATTTAAGTTTTTCAAAACATTCTAAATTAACTCTCACATATTTGCTTATGAATAAATGTTATCCTTAACATTGAAAACAAAAGCACAAAATACCCAAGGATATTATGGGTTGATGGTGGTTTAATTCATTAATGCGTTTATAAAATTGTGGTGATTTAGTTGGGTTTAGTTCGAATGAGCCTTGGCGAGAGGAATATTTTAGAGGTGACAGGTGGGTGAGTTGGGTCGGGTTTGGATTAGGTTATATTGAATTGGATTGAAATTGAGTTTGACTCAAGTTGTTAATGGGTTGATTCGGGTTCTGGAGGGCACACCAAAATATATATGTGTGTGTGTGTTATCTAATAAATTTTGTAAATTTTTCACCTCTTTTCTTATTATCTAAGATATTCTTTGAGTTGCCTTAACAACCTTGTTATTCATTTCTCAAACTTGTGGTATATTACCAAATGACAATCTCTTTTCAGCTGATCTCGTTTAGGAACCGCATTGATCCATCTAAAAATAATGTAAACATGTTTAAAATCCAAAAATTTATGGAGCACATCAAAACCCAACCTACTTCAACCCCATCTCAAAAATTTTAAAATAAAACCCAATTCAAAAAATTTAATCGCTACAAAATATTCTAAGGTGGTAAAATGGTTAAGAAATATGTAAGTTTATGGAGTTTAAATCCTTAATAGCATTCCTCAATTTTTAAACTCCTCCCTGAATTTTGGAAGAAAAAGCAAATTAAAATAATCCTTCAGCGACGTTTATGATTGTTGCTGCAAAAGCAACCTTCAATCACTGTATGACCTTTAATACCAATAGGGCAATGGTAACTTCGAAGTTGCTTTGACTTCCAAAAGTCACAAAACCCACAATTCTTTTGAAACAAAAAAGCCACCCAAAAAGAGCACACATGCACTGCAAAACAAATTGTGCCTTCATCAAATTCAACCAATAATAGTAATATAATTTGAGCAATTATCAAACTCATAATCGTCAATGAAAAAAGAAAGGTTCGTTGAGATCGCCGTATAGTCTGATTGAGAAAACTTTCTATTGAGAACTAAAATGGAAAGCAATTAAATTTATTTTTAGTTTCTAAAGCATTGGTGTAGTTATGGAAAAATATTTCAAAAGAGAAATTAAAGGTTTTGAAGGTTTATCCATTGAAAAAAGTAGTCAAGATTACTCGAAACGCTATTGAAAAATGATAGTTAAATTTTGATTCTAATATATACTTTTATATTAGATGTGAGGGGCATTGATTTTTTTTTTGTATATTTGATTTTGGTAATTTCATAATACATTTAGTAATATATACTCTTTTCCTTGTAACGAGATATTTTTTTTCCTTTTCTATTATCATCTCTCTCCCCTCTTCTCTCTAACACTTCTCCTTTCAAATTTGTGCTCTACTTTATATTTTTATTTATTAATTTAATTTAAAAAATTAATTTTGTTATAAGTTTATGTTTTTAACTTATCATAAATTCAATAGACATAATATAAATAATTAAAAAGACAGTATAAAGAATAAGAATAGCTAAGAAAGATATAAATTTATATAGAGTTTAATAAAAATTTAAAACATTTAATTACGTTATATCGCATTTTTTATTTTACATAAACATAGAATTACCTAGTACGCTAGTAGTTAACAATTATAGAGTAGCCACCGTCTGTGAATTTCAACCGCAAACAACTTAGAGCTTTCTTGACTTTGTAAATCAATTGGGTACGAATGGAAAAACGTTTCAAGAGAAAATTAGATGATTCATCAATTGAATATAGTTAAGATTACTCAAAACACAATCAAGAGATCATAGTTAAATTTTGGCCAAAATAATTTTCTTTTATTAGTAATTTTGATCCGGATAGTTATTAATTCTAGAGTTGCAACTGTAATCAAGCAAAAATCCTCACAAAGGAATATGTATTTCTTTTAATTTACAAGAGAACAATGAACTTATTTTCATTTCATAAGAGATTATAAAATGCCATATTTACCCGTTCACCGCAAAACAAAAAAGATGCGTACATTCACACAATAACAAACAAGAGTGTTATTTTTATTTTACAAAGATGACTTCCCATAAGGACAACCATAAATTCAATGATAATGAAAGGCGGTTGTGTTCTTAAATAGATGTCCTTGTCCCTGGACCATGAGGTCCTTCGAAGTACGCCCCTATAGGTGTCGCCCCTGCGGCATGTGTCCCTGGAGCATGAGGTCTTGTTGAATGCGTTCCTAGAGCGTTCACCCCTAGAGGCTGCATTCTCATGGCCAACGCCCCTGAGAATTGCTCTCCTGTGATTGCTCCTTCTTCAGGAAGTACTCCCAAGGGTTGCGTCCCTATAGGGGGTACTCTTTGGGTGATGAATGAAGCTTGTACATCTCAACCCTCTGAAGCTTCCCTCCTAGTAGCCGAAATAGGGGGGATTTTACCACCCTGCGAAGTGATGACAGGGGTACCGCCCTCTTGAACATAAAGGGCATCCTCTCCCAAGGTCTTGGGTGTGCCATCACTGGTCATAGCAATGTGTACTTCATCGAAATTGTAGAAAACTTACTCACGCCTTAACTCAAAGTTCCCACAGACGGCGCAAATGATTCGTCCAGTAATTCCGAGCACCAGGATTTATAACGCGGGAAAAGAGTCTTGGTCCTTTGTGAGTAATAACCAAGTTGAGGAGAGAAAACCTACAAAAAATAGGTTAGCACTCCACTGAATTAAGTCAGTGTTCGTTGAAGAATGAAGAGAAAGTATGAAAAAGTAATGGAATAAGTGTAAATGATGTTAAAAAAATACCAAGATGATAAGTGCAAACAATTAAGAGTGACTTATAGTGCTTTTAAGAGCTTTAGAGAATGAAAAGAATGATTTTTATGCTGAAAAAATCAGTCCCCCGCCTTTGTACGCCCCTGGTCCTTATATAGGGACAAGGGCGTAACCTACTTGTCCTGAGAATCAGAATGTGGTCCGCAAAATCAGGGCGGTTGGAGGCACGTTGGTTGAGATTCTCTAGATACGGTGGATAAATCTGAACTTCCTTATCCCCACGTGCCTTTTGACTCGGGTCTGAGTTTACCCACCCCTATCCTTAGGCAATAGGTGGGCTAAGGCTTAAGACCTCCCCTCCTGGACTTGGGCTTAAGGACGTATCCTTCCTAGGCTTAGGTCCAGGGTTGCGTTGGACTTTAGGGAGGACCCCTCCTCCTGGGCTTAACTTCTAGGACCGCTCTTGAGCTTAGGTCTAGGGCTGTGTTGGGCTTTAGAAAGAACCCCTCCCTTCCTGGATTTAGCTTCTAGGGTCGTCTCCTGGGCTTTTATTAATGTTACTTTATAAAAGCCCAAAAAAATAAATGATGCAATAACATCATTTATTTGTTAAATTTTTTATTCTTTTGTAGATTCTATTTTTGTAATTTCTATGGTTTCCTAAATTATTACACGTTATCTTTGTTTCTATGGTCAATTTTAACATAGCAACCTTTTTACTTTTTTTGTTTTTATATTTATCCAATTCCTAATTGTAGCATTTAGCTTATAATCATATTTGATAAATATATTTGTAACAGTCTCTATATTTTTGTGTTTATTCTTTGTCACTACTTTATTAATCAAGTTATTTATTTATTTGTTTGCATGCCATATTCTTTCTTTCGTTCTTTTTTTTATTGTTATTTCACTATACTTTGTGTTTTTTTATGGTTGATAGAATTTGTTGGGTTGTAAAAGCATAATATTTATTTATTTTATTTTTGTTGAAAATTGATGAAGTTTGTTATTTGGTTTTATTTTCATCTAAATCTTTAATTGCATTCACTATATATATATATATATATACACTTAATGTTCAGTTTTCAAAAATAAAATTTGTTTGAAATTCCTTTTAGTCATATTCTTTCCGGGTTCATCCAATTCTTGGTTTCAGTATTTCTTTACATGTGTTTGTCTATTATTAAATGGGCTAGAAAAAATTTAATTTCAGGTACCCTCATTTTATTAGAGTACATGTTACCTGTTTTACAATCTACACTTACCTGTAATTTATAATGCAGGTTGTCGTGACTTATTGCTTATTATTTACCTACAAGCTTTAATTTTAATTACATGTGTAAGGAATATGTATTTCTTTTAATTTACAAGAGAACAATGAACTAATTTTCATTTCATAAGAGATTATAAAACGCAATACCTACCCCTTCACCGCAAAACAAAAAAGATGCGTACATTCTCACAATCACAAACAAGAGTGTTATTTTTATTTTACAAAGATCACTTCCCATAAGGACAACCATACATTAAATGAAAATGAAGGGGCAGTTGTTCTTAAATAGATGTCCTTGTGCCATTAATAATATGTTTCCTCAAACCCGGGATGTGAATCTCTTTGAAGTACTTTTTCCAATCTATATTCATAGCATCAATTTCAAAGTCAAGCTGCTCCTCTTTAGACATTTCTTCCAACAATTTTCGTGAGTTGCCGGTATGAAACCTGAAATAATTTTCAAAGTACAAAAAAAAAAAAAAAACAAACAAACAGTTAGTAACATACCAATAAAAAAAAACAGTTATCAATGAGCGCGTTGGGAGGAGGAGGGGAAGGGCCAGGGCGAGATCAAATTTGTATCAAATATTAAACATAATTCTATAAATTAGGGGAGACAAAATTTAAATTTTTTGAAAAAAAAATACATATAAATTTTAGTATATACAAAATAAAGTCTACTTTCTATAATTACCTCGCATTGAAGAGTCCTATGAACTCATACATCTTGCACAATTGCTCCGCATATGTTACCATGGCTTTGCATTGATTTTGGTTCTTCCGAATCATTTTCTTATCATCACCGCTAATTCCATTTCGTCGCGAGATCTCCTCTCGTGTGTATTCCGAGAAGTCATCAAAATTGTCGAAGCACTTCATTCTGGCGATACTTTGGGATTCGTTCAGAGGTGATGAAGTGAAGTATTCATAAAGGTATTCGAAAAAGTCTGAATAGATAAGAGGGTTCATTAGACTAGACGCGACATGGTACACATTAAAATCTGCTTTTTCTAAACTCCCATGCTTTGCTGTAGCTGCAATTATTGTATTTGCCACCATATCCACTGGTATCTGAAAAATAATACAAATAAACAAAATATATATTTTTTAAAAAGAAATTGAATTCAAATCTTGTGATGTACTAACAATATCCATAGCCAGTTGAGGATCTGCCAGGAAGGCTGGGAGCTGCCCTTTTCCGTATGAAATAATCACTGGATCAAACATCCTACAATATATTCATTGCGTGACAGATATTAATTATATGGATGGTGGTGGTCGAGGCAAAAAAAATGCTAAATTTCGTTATGTAACTTTATTTATTTATTTATTTATTTTTGATAATCCGTTATGTAACTTAAATTTATTTGAACTTTCGACTATTTTTTGTTCCATATATAAGTTTATTTTAATTTATTATTATTATTATTATTGCACGTTTAGTTCAAATTTGCCCAAATTAAAATGTTATTAGTTGATCGAAGTAATCATCCTGCCAGAGGTTTGTAACATTTGGAGAAGGTTGAAATAGAGAAGATTAAGAGAGTGTTTGGCTAAACTTATTTTAAAGAACTTATAAACTCATAAAACTTATAAGATGTTTTTGGATCTTATAAGCTCCTACATCTTATTTTAAAAATAAGTTCTTACAGTGTTTGGACTAAATAAGACACTGTAGCTTATAAGATATTTTTGGAGCTTATAAGTTGTAATTTTATTTTGTGAAAATTAGAGCTTATATATTTTTTTAAGTGTAATGAAGGTCGAAAAATAAAGTAAAATTAATTTCTTGTAAATAATTTTTTTTTTTTTGAGATAGTAGGAATGCAATCTTTAAAAAAAAATAAATATATGAATGTTTTTTTATCTTTTAGAATTAGACAGCTTATAAGTTGTTTTAAAAAAAAAGGTTGGGGGGAGCTTCCTTTTTTTTTTTGAACTTATAAGCTCCTGACAACTTATTTTTGGAGCTTATAAGCTCCTTTACTAAAAAAATTACCAAACATTTTTAAGAAACTTATAAGCTCCTAAACAACTTATAAGATATTTTTAGGAAGCTCAGCCAAACACTCTCTAAATAGTAACAATCTTTTTTTTCGAAATTCTTTTTTTTTTTAAACAAAAAGGTAGACATATAAGATAAACAAGAAACAAAAAGATATAGGGCGAAATTGCAAGTGACACAAAAAAAAAGGCCAATTTGCAAGTAAAATGATGAATTTTGGTATTTTTTGTCGAGTGTTGGATCTAAAAGATATTCAAGTTTACAGCTATCTACTAGTATTTAATCCGTGCTGCCAGGAAGATAATAATTTTATTAGATGAAACATAAAATAATAAAGATAAATTAATTATTTTTTAAAGAACATAAATTTTTTCAATCGTACTATACAAAACTAATCGATAAATTAGTATATTCAAAAATTCAATTGATAACATAAAGCATTCAATTTTGAATATTAGACTTGGGTATAATTATGTCATGTCATTTTTATAAATAAAAAATGTGTAGAAGTAAGTAATGGATAATTCTAATACATTAAAATTAAAGCATTTGATAAATATTATAAATAAGACACTACAAATAAATAATAATAGTTTTATCATTTGAATTGAGTTAAAATGTATCATATCTTATCTTATTTTTTGGATAAGTGTTGGAACCTTTTAGATAATTATAAATAACCATATAACTTTATAAATTAAAATTTAAAACTACTTTAATTTCAACCAAGGAATAGTAAGCGTAATAAAGCTATCAAAGTGTGCACGCGTATAGGTGGCACTTATTTAAAATGCCCTCAATAATATATATATATATATATATATATATATGTGTGTGTGTGTGTGTGTGTGTATTAATATTGAGCCGAACCTATTTCCTTGTATCCAGCCAGGGACTGGCTCTTTATAGCTACTTTCAATAACACTTGGCCTGATAATTAAGACTGGTACGTCTCCTTTAATTTCATTAAGAACCATCTCACCCATAGCCTTCGTCAAGTGGTATGTATTGTACCATCCATAGAATGCAGCCCTGTTAGAGAGTATGATAGTATTATATATTTATTTATTTGTTTGTTTATAATTCATAAAAAAATCAATGTCATATATGATTACCTCTCTAAGCCTAGCTTTTTCATATTCTTGGTGGAGTCACAGTCTGTAGAGGCAGTCAATGATTTCAAAGCTAGGTTTATCTCATCGGCTACATCGAGTCGGGGAAATGTAGAAGCTATCTCATCATTCGGATCTTTCCTTCCGTTGTCCCCCATAATCAATGGCTTTTCAAACATTACCCCTTCCTTTCTTCCATTGACATAGGCTACAAACATCGAACAGCCAACCGAAATTGGTACAATGCATTGCAAGTGTATAGAGAGACGACGGAGTCAGAAGGGGGCTGATGGGGGCGGTCGCCCCCTCGAGCTCATATGTGGGTTGAATTTTATATGGATTCTTTTGAAAATATTAGATTTCACCCTCCAAGTAATGAAAATACCTTTAATATTTTATAAAAATTTAATTTCGTGTCTCCAAATAAATTTTTTTTTGACTCCGTTCCTGCATGTATATTAATTTTTCATAAATGAGGAGCATATTGATATTTGAACACAAAAGTTTTCATTTAAGTTACTATCTCATCTAAAAGTTCAATTCTTAAAAGAGACAATATAATTAATATCTCTAAGACACGACTAAGAAGTAAGACGCTAATTAAACAAATTTAATGAGACACTTTTTTCTGAAATGTCACAATAATGCATTAATTTAGTCCACTTTCTAGAAATTGTCGTTGTAAATAATTTTGGTGAAAATTTTTTATGTACTAAAATATATTTTGGAGACATTATAAAATGTCAAAAGATGCTTTTAGGACACTTCAACACATTACACTTTTACTACTAAAATTTCTCTAATTGGACAAATCAACATGGCACTTTTTGAAAAATATCTCAGCTATATAGGAATTAAGTCACTTTCACAAAAAAAAAAAAAAAAAAGCCCGTCATTATAAATAATTTCCATGATACAAAAAAAAATGTCTTTTATGGACTAAAATATAATCTAGAGATGCTATGAAATTAGGTTGCCAAAGATTTTTAGAACAACTAAACACATGATACTTTAGTTAATATTACAAAGTCAAAAGTGTCACAATATCCACTTATGGTGACAATTTATAATGCCTCAACCAACAATTTTTCAAGCAATATTTAGGTAAAGTCACAAAATTAAAAATGTCACATTCTCCAGCTATGTTGATTTAAGTTGTCTCAAATTGACTAATTTTCTAGTAGGAAGTCACACTCACCAGTCGAAATATGGGCAAAGAGCTTGAGGTTCTTGCATGTCTTGGCAAATCTCATTAATCTCTGAGGGGCATTCACATTTGCATCCAGCAACAAGTCGTACCTAGAGAAAGAAACATGTCGACCAGACACGTAAGTACAACTATATGGGTGATATGACATATTCATGTGGAATACTAGTACAATATATGTACCCAGAAAAAATGACAATATTATAAACATATGTGACAAAATAAAATTTGCATCACTATAAGCTAACCTCTCATTTAAAGTTGTGCTAGCTGCAGATTGGATTATGACATCTACATCTTTGCTAATTGCATTAGCAGAATCAGAGTCCATTCCAAGGTTCGGTTCGCAAATATTTCCGACAATGGGTATCAGCTTCTCCCTTACAAAAGCTTCGTAACACTTCCCATGTTCTTCTTTCAGACATTGGAACAAGTCTGAGTTTATTATCTGAATATGTGTCACAAAATATAGATGCAAATTAATATAAATTTTTTTTTTTTTTTTTTTTTGAAAGCAGCAAATTAATATAAATTGGAAAGAAAGTTTAAATAAATTACTTAGGTCTTTAATAATTATATGTATGTTTATATATATATGCACACACTTCTTGTGTTAATCTGTCGTATGCGGCTTCCTTGTCTTTTGCCTTGATGAGTAAATAGATTTTGCCCACTGGTGTTGACCTTAATATCTTTTCAACAAGGACTGCAAAAGTATAGTGTTAGTTTCATGTAAGTCACTGTGGAGAGGGGGTTGAGAGAGAGAGAGAGAGAGAGAGAGAGAGAGAGAGAGAGAGAGAGACCATATTCAGCACCAAAACTCTAAACTTTTCCTCAACATTTACTTGTTTTTTTCGGAAAATTCTTGCCCAAATCCGGCTTGGCCCCATCCGATCAATCATAGAGCAAGTGTTAATACACTTGTCATGTGATTGGTCACTCTCCCTAAACTGAACACCAATCACATAGCAAGTGTAAAACACTCACCACCTAATTAGTATAATGTGGCCGAACCCGGTGCGGGTAAGAATTTCCCCTTTTTTTCGCCTTTTCACCAGTGATTTAACGGCAAAATGCACATGTTTAGAATGAAACCTTTAATTAACTACTCATGAAGTAGCAAATCACTAATTAATAAAATCGAAACTCACTACAAGAAAAAAAAAATATTAGTCACAAAATAAAAAGTGACAATATAAAAATTGTGACCAATAATCATATTAAATAACAATATCTTCTATTTTTGCCACTAATTACATGTATTTAATGACAACATATTTTATTTTGTCACAATATCATTTAATGGTGATAAAAATTATGTTTAAATTGTTATCATTAACAATTAGTGACACTCAGTGACAACTTGGTGACAATAAAAATTATCACTAAGTTGTCACCCGTAAATGTGTCATAATTATCAATAGTGACAATTTAAACACCTTGTTGTTATTATTGACATTATATTTGTGACAAAATAACTTTTTTGTTACTAAATGTATCAAATTAGTGAAGTTTTTTTCACTATTACTTGCTATATTATAACCAATTTGCCAATTTTCTTGTAGTGACTTACAAGACTAAAAATAAAATAAGGACTTGTGCTACGAAACGTAAAGTAATAATATATACACCTTTTCCAAGGAGCCCAGTTGCACCAGTAATAAAAATATTCTTCCCTTGAAAAAACTTAAGGATCCCAATGCCTTCAGCATTATCTTGAGCATCATCATCAGGCTCAGCTTGCATATGCTTTGGCAATTCTAGTTCAAGAGGGTGACAAGGAGAAGTGAAATAAGAGTATCCATTGTAAAGGACACTTATTTTCCCACTATTATTTCTTCTCAATTTGCACTTGTTTTCGTCATTTTGTGGATTAACAAACAAGGACTGTTTTGTTCTGAGGAAAGGAGATTTGATTGAAGGGCACAAAAATGAGGTTGGAGTCAACAACATCGTCTTTAACTTTTTTTGTTGTTGTGCCAAAATACATATATGGGTATGGACTGATTTTTTATGTCTTTTGGCTGTGGGTTTTTGGTGGTTCAAACATGGGGTTGTATTTATAGCGAGGAAAAATGGGGACAATGCAGAATTAATGATATATTGTTGAATTGGAAATATTGATATGCTAGAGTTGGTTTGCATGGAGCTAAATGTATGGGTGTGCGGATGAAATATAAAAATAGAAAAATTAGGATACACAAAATAAAAGTAAGAATATTAAACGGGTTTGTTGTGCATTGATGGTTTGTTGTGACGCCCCCAATTCACGTTCAATAAAAACTTATATACATATATAAACGGGTCATAATAGATATCATTACAAGAACAATCTTAACAAGCCACGTCTTGCTACAAGGAAATTATTAAAATTGAGCTCCTTAAATCTTTAACTCAACTTGTGACCAAGCCACTCTTCCATGCTTCCACTGCGTTACTCAAATATAAATGTACGTAAGAGGGGTGAACACGATAGCTGAGTAGGAGGCTCTACCTAGCCGCATAACGTGCAATTGTGTGTGGCTCAAGTGCACATAATATATCACGTAATAATCAATTAGCAATTTCACATGCTTAGAAGCACAATATACATGAATCTAATCTAATTAAAAACTAGGACTTACGAGGTTAAGTAATGCTCCTACATTTTAAAACTATTTTCCATAGCTAATATGTATAAATATATATATATATATATATACATACATACATATATATATATAGAAAGATATTTGGAAAGAGTATTTTTAAGGAATTAAGGGGATGTATAGAAGGTATATACGTATATAGGTATGTAAAAAGAAGGGTTTATATATATACATATATGGGTAGAAGATATTATATAAATATGGAGTGTATTGTGTGTTGAGAGTAAGGTGAGTGTGGGTGGGGTGTTTTAGGCGGGATTTGTATGTGGGGAGTGGGGTGGGGGGGAGGAAATGAAGACAATAACCCCTTTTTATAGAGTTTAGGACAAGAAATAGGATTTTTATATCATAAGGTCAATTTATAATAAATGCATAGACATAGGATAAGATAAGATAATATATTTTTGCAGTTATCTAATTTGTTATGTTTATCAAGAATCTTATCAGGATCTTAGCATTTAAGAACATTTATTAGGAGAAAATGACATTTTTTGATAAGTATATATATATATGATAAAACATGACCTATTATATAATACATACATATAAATTCGAAAATTACATGTATATATAGCTATATTTTTGAAATATAAATATATATATATATGCA
>CM047884.1:20547548-20571066 GCA_026212405.1 Petrea volubilis
ATAAACGATAATGAGTCCAAGCGACTTAGTGAGGGTATACAATATATGCGAGATAATGAAGAGCTATAGCAAATAAGACCACAACAGCGTACAAGGATACAACAAATCAAGGGCTCGGATGTCAAATACTTCAAGGAATGATTGGAACATATAACAATACAGCAATCAAATGATAGCAATTCAGGAACGGTCTTAATAATGGCAAAAGTTCAGTCAATCAATACAAGCAGAGACGAAGAACAGGGTTCGATTAATTGGTGTACAGTAACGGGCGATAGCTGAGCTCAAGGGTACAACGCGTCAAATGAATACAAGGACCATGATAACACTTGGTTATCGAAATAATTCAAAGAATGAGTACAATAAATAGTCAAATGTCAGAATAAGCAATAGCACTTCAAAAACAATCTCAAACAATCGATAAAGGTGAGTCTCACCACCTTATCACTCCACAAGCAAGAAACAGTTAAGGCCCTTCCTTATCCCTCCCAATATTCTGGGTGGCCACTCCAGACAATACAGGCAGTAAACAGTTGATCGAGGGACTTCCCCACCCGATCGTTCCATGAGAGCTTTCCATGAAACAAACGCGAACTATGGGCACTCCCATAGTCGCCATAACAGTACAATCCCCAATCCAATAAACATGCAAAAAGATTCCAAAACAGTGCAGTGCAATACAATAACCAATAATCACAATACAGGGGAAACAACAAGTCCCCGTCAATACAGTACCATAGCACCGATAACAAACAACAATCACAAGCAATCGGTATCAGAAAATAGTTGAAGTCTATCACGGCTCAAATAGGCAGCAAGCCCAGACAGTACAGGATACAAAGGAATTTCGAAATAATAGAATAAGGGCTAATCAGAAGTCCAGGATAGCATATAACAGGCGGCAAGCCCCAAACAGTACACCAGACAAGGCGACGATCATGAGAATACAAGCTAGGCAATAACAAGATTCAAACACAACATGAAAATGGGCAGCAAGCCGAAAACAATCCAAAACAAGAGTGTCGGTACAAGAGGTCGATCAAGAGTTCAATACGGTTATAACAGGCGGCAAGCCTAAACAATTCGAAATAGTAAGGCATATTCGGGCTCATAGTTAAGTAAGTGCGATAGAAATACGGTGGCTACACTTTCCATCAAGAAAAGGTAGAACCCTCACCTGGATGCGCTTACCGAAGCCCGTTATGTTCACTTATCAGTGTCTTTGCACACGTTCACCTAGAATTCAAGAATAGTATAATTTAATCGAATACAATCCATAATCTATTACAATTCCATATCAAGCATAATTCCTTTATTGACTAAACCTCAGGGTCTTTATGGCCAAAACCATAACTTATACATACATATGATAGTAAGCTAAGTTCATTGTTCAATGTCCCATACACTTCTCAAAATCATTACAAAACTAGTTCTTTAGGTTTCTTTAGGTTCCCATATACTTTACTTACTCAATTCGTCCACATACAAAATCTTCAATTATTAACCTCTTTTACACATACACAAATTTACTCCATGCACTAACAACTTTCCGTCATATACATACATTCACATCTTATAAGACGTGTGCAATTCAAAATCCCAACCGAATTATCCGAATATATGTACAAATATAAAATATTGGGTCAATAATCGATTACCACTTAACCAAGTGCTAAAACAGGTCCAATACCTCAAAATTCGAGCTCAACCCGTCGAGATGAATATTCTGCTAGGAAACCGCCGCCGGAGCCGCCGTCCGCCGCCACCGTTGCCGCCGGACCGTCGCCGAAAAATATTCTGTCACCACCCTTGGGTGCGCCTCGCTAAGAGGAGTAAAACCCCTCAACTATTTTCACGAAAATCCAAATGATTAGCATATGTATTCGGGTCGTACGGGAGCTAATGGTTGTATTTCGGATAGTTGACTATGTATTATATGGCCCGTGGCCTTATCTTGAGCACGTACGTGGAAACGTACTCAGTTGTATCATTAAAACAAATGTGGAATTTAGGTATACATGGTTATTTTGAGACATTAATTGTTGATTTTAGATCCAGGTCTGCCTGCTCGCTTAGCGACCGGCTCGGGGAAAAAGCCTGCTCCGGGTCGGGGCACTACAAGTGGTATCAGAGCTTGGGTTGTGATGCCCAAGCGTACCGGGAAAGGATCCTCGGCTGTGGAACATGGGAATAGTGGGGAATAGGTTTGATTCCAGTTAAGTGATTAAGATTGAACTCTTTCGGGATATATACTTGACATGAACGTTGTGACAGGTTGGGATTGGGGTGGCCGACTGATACTGATGTAATGCATAGCATTACCCATGATTGTACTGTTGTGCTAAATGTATACTGAAGTGTTTACCTGTCTCTCTGTTTACTAATACCTGAAAGTATATATACGTCATGAGTTGTCATGTTAAGATTTGAAAAAACTGAGTTAAGACTGTGACCTAGGGATTGACGAGCTCTTATAAGATAAAATTTTCTACCCACAATGGATGGTTTATGAGGCATTGGATTTTTGCTATCGGAAAGTTTTGAGTTGATTTAGAGAATGTTACTGGCTTCCCCTTTTAGACGTGCAGTGTAGTTTGGTCTAGAGCACAGGCCACTTTCAGATGAATAAGAACCGAATGACGAGGAAATATATTGCAAGATTATGACCCAAGCCTTGACGAGCTCTTCTAAGGTTTAAGTTTCTAGTTACACTTGAGGGGTTATGAGGTCTTGCTAGAAGAATTTGAACTGAGAGCTCTGTAGGTGTATATATGTGAGTTGTTACAGGTTTGAAGGCGAAGCTATATTGTTTGAGGTTTCGTTATGATGACAAGTGTTTGCTCGTTTAGCGACCGGCCTGGGGTGAGCTGCTCTGGGTCGGGGTGCTACAATTCGAATAACCAATTATCCTTTCAATTATTTGACGATATTATAATGTGCTATTGAGTTAATACATAACTTATGTTTCATAATTATTTGTTTAGATTTTACCATTTTATTATATATATATATTAATAGTGTGTGTGTGTGTGTGTGTATTCCTAATTAGTTCACTTCAACGTTTATGATCACTTGTGTGTGTGTGTATATATATATATATATGTACATGTTAATTATTTGATTTTGAAAGTTTATAATTGATCAATTGTTATAACTTATATTATATTTTTATCTCTAATTTAATGACGTGTATTATTATTGATAATTTACAACATTTCAGCATAAAATTACCGTGGCAAAATATTTAGCCACGGTTTGCTCGTAGCTATTAGCCACGGACTTATAAGGCTAGCCACGCCAGCCATGGGTATTAACCACGGACTAGCCATGGTCTGACCATAGCTAATAACCACGGACCATGGTCAGACCATGGCTAGCCACGGTCCATCTGTGGCCAGGCGGTCCGTGGCTAATGGCAATTTTTAATAAAAGAGATTTTTTTTGCACCACATGTAGTTTGAACTCTGAACCTCTTGATTAAAGTTAGAGTATCAAACCACTACACCACTCCAATTTTTTGTTTAATAATTAGTTTTTACTTCTCTTAACTAATATAAAATGCCTTAAACAATTATTGAAACATAACATATGATGGATGCACTTGAATTATTTAATCAAATACTTTTCAAAAATCATTTGACATAACTTTGTTAATTATAAACAATTATTATCAAATAATTATTATTGTTATTATTTTTATAAGGAGCAAATCATATTCGACATTCAATCATATGAGTGTGTATATTTTCTCCAAGTTATCCTTAAAAACATCTGTTCCCTAGTACGAAAAATATTATATAAATTCATACATGTACAAATAAAATGCAAATTCTAGGGGGAAAAAATAAAAACAAATAAACTATTTATATTTATTTTGTTTATTTTAAATAAGTCAAACAAACTATTTACAAATAATATTTCACTACACATATTAATATTTCAATAATACCTTGAAATTTTCTAAGGTATTAATTTCATAAAATCAAAGGTCGTAAATGTTTTTAATTTAAAAAATAATTAGTTAATAAATTAAAAAAATTAGTAAAACTAATAAATTATAAAAATAGGTAAAATTAATGAAATTTGTTTAGATAATTTAAATTTAAAATAGCGCATAAACATATGTTAAATATAACAAAAACGATTTTATACACAAATAAGTTAAGTGGTGCAATGGTTAGATGCACTAAAAATAACCTTGTTAATCTTCTTCTTCTTCTTCTTCTTCTTCTTTTTTTTTTTTTTGAATTTTTTAGACACGGAAAATCCGTGGCTAATCCATGGCCATTAGCCACGGCCTTGAATTTTTAGGATTAAGTGGCCAAATTTGGCCACGGACGGGTCGTGGCTAATGCCGTGGTTGGAATTTAGCCCCAGATTTTACCCGTGGCTATTTGTTTTAGCCACATATTTTTTCCCATATCCGCGACCATTTATTTTTAGCCACGAATTTTTTCCCAAGTCCATGGCTATAAACGATTTTTCTAATAGTGAATTCTCACCATTGGTAGTCAGTATATTTTTATGATGGCAACTTAATGACAAAGAAAAAAAATTTGCAAAATTATATGCGGTAACAATTTTTTATCGCTAAATTGTCACTATATTGGTGTCACTAATTCATAGTTAGAGATTTTCTTTTTTTCCGATAAACTCAATAGGGAAAGGTAAATTGTTAAATTTTGTCACTATTGAGTCATGTTGTAATAATAATAAAAAATTATTCACTAAATAAATTTAACAAAATAGAATGTATTATCACTTAATTTGTATTATTAATTAACAATAACTTTCGAATTATGACTTTATTTCATTGTTGCTAACTTTATCTCTTTTCGTTGGTGTATAAGCATTTTAATATTAAAAGTATGGGGTTTTATTACCACATTATTAGTAGTGTTGGTAGAGATTATTTTACTAGTCTCTATCCAAATCGTGTTTCATCTTTTATTGAAATCCATGAATATACGTCAAGTGTAAAGATCTCAAACCAAATGTATTATTAAAAAAGTAATTTTATAAACATGACATAAATGTGAATTATAGAATAAGAAATAAAACATCATTTTACAATAAAAGATCATATCCACTACACAGTTAATTTATACACCCTTAATAGTATCACTTAATACACCCCACTGCCCCATGATTTAGGGAGATTATTCCACACTATGTTTCATTTATTTTGTGCAGGTATTACTACACCTATAAATAATAGGCATTCCCTTGTCATACTACACATTTGTGAAAAAATATATACTATATTGTTGTGGGAGAGAGTTTGGCTAATTGGAGGAGGGTGTTTTTTTGCTGTAGGGCTTTGCACTAAGCAACTAGCTAGACAATGGTTGTTTTAATCTCTGTGTCACCCACATGGACATTTTGAAAGAAAAATTAACAAAATCCGTAAATTATTGGCCACATCAACACCAATGAAAAATATTCGATCAATTATCATGCCACATTAGCTCCGACAACGATTTTAGTCTGAATCGGACAAAAATTAAAACCTTCATAAGATAACAGATTAAAATTGAAAAAATTAAATCATAAAGAATAAAAATTTAAATATCTCATACTTGGAGGATGATTTTTGTAAAAATCCCCCAAAATTAATTCCTCTTTTAGAAAGTCGCAAAATATTATGCAATGATATTTAGGGGACTATCATAAAGCATGATTCGATATTGAGAGGTACTCAGTGGGATTGATCTTCAGCATGAGAAACACGCCATTTAGCGAAGTATTAGTACAAGTTTTTTTTTTTTATTTAAAATGAAATATAGTACTTGTTCCTTGAATATGAATTAGTATATGCAACAAAAAAACCAAATAATGAGTCAGAACGTACGATTGAATTATATAAATCAATTCAGATCCTTTTCAACATAAGGTGTAATATTTTTTATTATATTTATTGATATACAACATGCATGCGTATAAATAAATAGGAAATTAGTATCAAGAAAATTAGTTCAGATATAGATTAGTAGAAAGATACACTGAATTATCTTTAATGCAAAGGTATAGCATCTGATATTATATATAAAAAAATTGTATGATACGCGTATAAATTGGTAATTAATTGGTTGTAATATATATAGATATATAAAAGAAACTTTTACGATAGAAAATTTAATATTGAATTTAAGGAGTTAAATTATTTACTTAAATTGTTCGTAATTATCTTTAAATTAGAATAAATATAGTTTTGTGGTTAAAAAATTAAAATTTGAATTTATGATATTCAATACTAAAAATATATTAAAAACTACATAAAACACATGGTCTCAAGGCATTTTTGTGTACAGATGTAATTGCAGGGAGTAAATATAACATTTGACAGTTTAGGGGACAAATGAGAAATAGAACATAGTTCAAGAGATAAAATGTATTGAACCCTATTATTTATAATCAAGGATAAAATATAAAGAACCAAAGATAGCAAACAGAATAAAAACCATAAGAGGACTCAAACTCATATTATGGGCCGGACACCTGTAGGCTAAAATCAAGTCAAAATTAACTACGAGAAGTGGGGATAATTTTTTTTTTTGAAGTTTTCACTGTTCCAAATAAAACTTTGGGTTTGTGTGTATACTATCCTGGGAAATTAATATTAAACCATACAACGGGACGCTTCCAATCCTTAATTGGAACTTTGGTGAAATCTACTTACATAAAGACATCGAAAGTTTGGACAGAACAAGAAATGAGCGAGATGATAAGCTTTTGTGGGCGTATCTAAAACGTTGCCCTGTGCTTTTCAGCACCCTTTTTGAGAAGAACATACGCGTTTGAAAGGGAATACTGTCCTATATTTTCTTTCCCCAACCTCTATATTATTAATACAGTAAAATCTCCTGCATGACGATGTTCTATGTTTGACCAAAAGTTAAATCTAAAAATTACTTGCAGTTACGCAAATGAGAGACAAATTTCTCTTTCTTTCAATTCTAACAATGAAATTTCAAAATAATGCAAGCCAACAAGATTAACTAATGGTTAGGTTATGATGAGAAATAAAGTATAAATATGCCGTAACAAATAAAATGGATAATTCTATCCTAAAGTCATGTCAAAATCCCAAAATTCAGAATTACTGATAAATCTTATAAGAATGTATAGCATATTCGTTAACCAAATAGATTGCATCCTAAATACTGATGGCAACTATTAGTCACGTCAAGACACTCAGAAGATACAAGAATTAAGATGAAAGGGAATGTTGAAGTGTCTTGACCAAAATCATGGATAATGCATGCACCAATAATCTTAAAAGTTATGTATGATATTCTTACTGCGCTCAGCAATTACATTCTTTTTTTTTTTTTTTGTCTTAGTTAGTCAGTTCCAACTCACTGACCAACTAATCTAAATTTAAATACCGTAGAGGCCTAATATGGGAGGGTGATCCTCCCAACCTCATTGTTCCATTCACAATTCCAGAATTCAAACTCTAAATGTTGTTTAATGAAATCTAGCGCATCATCCCACTAAATTATCAGGTATTTGGTGCACTTATAGTCTTCTACTACACCTTCATTATTTAGAACTTGCATGGTTGGGTTTTGATCTGAGTGTCCTCAACACTAACGTAATTTGTCAATTTGAGTAAAACCTTTATATTGAAATTGGGCATATTTATAGGAGTACGAATTGCAACATAACAAAGTTTTTTTCTTCTTCTTTTTTTGTGGGAAAATAACAATGTCTTTCTTTTTTTTTTTTTAATTTTTGGAATTTCGATTATTGTAAAGTTCTTTTTGGATGGAATGACTTGGATATGAAGAAAGGAATAAGAAAAGTATTTGTGTTGATATGGTTTGAATTTTGGTGGATTCGAATTATGACCCACTTGAAGAGTCCCAAGATGCAATGCGAAGTGAACTTTAATGGAGTTCTATATTGGTAGCGGAGGGCCTGGGCCGAGAGGTTGGTATGGACTTCTATTTTTGGCCTATGTTTTCGGTCCACTTTCGAAGTAATGTATAAGGGAGGTTTAGGGCTATGAAGATAGCCTGAAAATTGGGTTATACTCATACATTTTTATTATAGTGGATCTTTCTTTTTGTCTTGCTCGTGGATATAGGCTATCCTGACCGAATCACATTAAATTCTTGTGTCAATTTTTCTATTGGACCCATCAACTAATTTAATATATTCTATTGATTAAATGATATCTAATAAATTAATGGATTGGGCCCGCAAGCCCAGTTAAATTAAGTCTTTAATTTAATTAAATTAGATCAATACATTGATTCATTTAAATCCATTAATTAATTAATTAATTAATTTAACCAATCGAATATAGTCTAGCTCAATTGATTAAATAAATACTTTGATTTAATGCAATTAAACATTTTATATACGTTTAGGAGTTTATCTATTCATTTTGTGTGTGACCCCTTAGGTTCACTAATCGATTAAAAATGGGCTCGCAATTCATTGTGATATTTTTAATGATAAATTCATCAGTCGATTAATTAAAATCATTTAACTAATCACTTTTAAATTAGAACTCTTTCTAATTCAATAGTACCGTCTATCGTGGTCGATGTCCAACAATAAGCCCACGGTACCTAGTCAATAGGTGAAGTGTAATGCGTAAACCTATCCGCTCACGATTACTGTGCAAATACGATCCTTCCATTATCCAATTTTTCAATTGAGGTTTAGAATATGGGATTTATCAAAAATCCTTTTAACCTCAATTTTATGATTCTTATTTATAATTTTTCTATTTGACAATCAACCTAGAAAAACTCATTTCTAATCGATGTCTCTACCGTGGCCACGGATTTTAGTAAACTAGTTAAAATAAAACACATAGAAGATTCACTCACTCTACAAGACGAATAAATTAAATGGATTCTTCATCGACCCTCAAAAAATTCACACATGGGAGATTTATACCCAACATAGACGCCTTAAGACCCGTCATAAGGTTGGCGCTTATATCAAAGTATAAATACATATGTACAAGATTACATTGGAGCCTCAAGTCTAAAGATTAATAGCTGAGAAACAATTCTAATTCGATATGCAACTAGTGCTCCCATTTAGGAGTTCCTTAGTGGGATATTCAGTAAACTCATTGTCTAATGAGCACCTACTTATGCATATGAATATCTCTACATTCAATGTCTATGAAACAAGACATCATCTCATTTGAGATATGTCATAAGTACAAGTCTGAATCCGAGTCATGTTAATGCCGCTACTATTTGTTAGACTCTTCGATTTAGAGTGTTTAGATCACGCCTTAAACACTTGTTTCAAGATTTCCATCTCTATGCGAGGCCAATTCCCATAGCCTTATGTGATCTAGGAGTTTCAAAGCTATGTGTATAGATTATATTTCAGTATAACTTATACATTATGATGAAGGTGGTCAAAAAACATAAACTTTTGTTTCTATGATTAATTGAAAAGACTGTTTGTTATGAAAAGTATTTGAAAATATCGTCAATCTCATTGGTTTGCCGAGTATTACTCTAACAAATGGGATAACATAGTATGTACAACTAATTAATATGTCAGACCACATAAATAGGGAAATCCCAACGTGACAATCTTAAGGTAAATCATAATTATATTACTTGTTTAATTCTATTTTCTTCAAAATAGTGATTCATCACTTAATAAATTAATTTTTTTTATACTTTTGATTAGATATATTAAAGTTATGAATGATAAATTATGAGCTACTCTAATTTAATAGATCACAAAATAATGAATTATTATCCACATTGTGGTCATATATCAATACAACTTTTATTTTTTCTCAAAATTTGATATGAAATAGAAAACTAATAATTATATGACTCACGTAAAAAAATGTTAAAAAATAAATAAACACCATTGTAACCATGTAATTATATCTCAAAATAATAAGTATTATTTGTGTCAATATTATATCTCATGGAAAAATGATAATTACATGACTCATAGAAATACATACATATATACATATATAATATCATAACGAAAAAACAAATCTAATATCAAAAGTTAAAAAATAAAATCACGTTTATGTACCAATAAAACAATAAACATTAAGGGTAATAATTGGGTGGTTTCCAAGCACTTTGGAGCCGAAACAAAAAATAAAAAATAAAAGAAATTTTGGTGAAAAAAAGTGTAACTAAGATGAAGATAACTAAAAATAAATTAGAGGAAGTGAGAATTGGGCAAAAAGGAATCAAAAATTTCTAAAATATAATATTAAAAGAAAAAGAAAAAACTACCAAATTCTTAGGGGGAAAAATTCCACATAGTGTAAAATAACAACCGTAGTAAAATTAAAAAAGACGAAAATAAGTGAAAATATTAGATATATCAACTTTTACCAAATAGATTTTTATAGAAAAAAAGAAAGAAGAAGAATAATACAAACCTGAAAAACGAAAATAGGTGAAAATATTAGATGTGTCAACTTTACCAAATAGATTTTTATACAAAAAAAGAAGAAGAAGAAGAAGAATACAAACTAATAAATTCGTATAAATTTTTAAAACGTAAAAAAGCTAAATACAATAAACCTCAAATCAACTAATGATAAAGTAAAAAAGGAAGCAAATTAAGCGAAAATCAAAAGTACGGATCTATAAATAAGAAATGATATCCAATATGAATAATTCCACAATGTGAACATAAAATGGTCCTAAAGTACTTGTAAGATTGAGAATGATACCAAAATTTTAAAAAAAAAAAAAATCTAACACTATGAGAAACAAATAGTAATAGGATAACAAAGATAAAATAAGTCATAAAGTTAAATAAACAATAAGAAAAAAATTGTAAAAACGTAGGAAAAGACGACAATTCAAGATCAATAAAAAATAAAATTACATACCTATAAAATCGGAAGGAGAAAAAGAATAGATGATAAGTGAGGAAATTCAGATTTTTGTACATTATTGAGGAATTATAATGGAAGAAGTCTTATTAAGGTTGTTCTGAATGGGGGGGGGGATGGAAAGAAACGATATTTTTTTTGGAAGAGTTATATATTAATTAATAATTAATACATATTAAGAGACCTAATAGATTCAAATTTTGAATTTTAGAAAATCAAGAGACTCCATTCGATAACTAATCACAATTTTTTTAATTAAAAAATTAGAATTTGATCAAAATTGAAAGATTTTGGATCAGATACTTCTCTCAAATATATAATAGTATAGATTACCTTTTCAATAATTTATAAACTTTGCAATTCCATCCCCTAACTAGTTTGAAGTCATTCCCTCTTTAATAATTTTGAAACATCCTAATGCTGCCACCATAATTTTCGCATTAAAAAATTGCAAATTGTTAGAATTGATTGTTTGGTCAAAATTATATAATTGAGTCAAAGCATTCACTTTCTATATATAATAGTATAAATATAGATAGAGTAAAAATTATTTTCAAATTGATTCATAAGTGAGTAAAAATTATTTTCAAATTGATTCATAAGTGAGTAAAAATTATTTTCAAATTGATTCATAAGTTTTTACTATTGTTTTAAATGATACAAGAGATATGCCATAATTTTTAGATTGATACCTAACTAACAGAAATCGTTAAGTATCACATGGAAAAGGTTATGAAAAATTGATGAAAGCCTCCTACCCTATTTTTTTAATCCTAAAAGTCATAAAATTATTTTTGGGTCTATAAAATCCAATATATCAATTTTTCATTTTCTAAAAAAGCTCAGCAATTTAATTATTTGGCTATATTACACTCAATAACTTGTTAGCTAAAAAAATGAATTTATTTTCTTATTGGCTTTTCTTTTTAGTTCTTTAAATTGACTCAAATTTTAAAAATTACAAAATTTTGGGAAAGTGTTTTCTAATTTTGAAAAGATATGTGAATTATATATGTGTGTGTATAAATATATTTTGAATTTAAAAATTTATAAAATATGGTGGGAAAAAATTAAATTTTAAAGTTGAATGAGTTAAATCAAAAGATTAAAATATTTATAGACTCACTTTTACAAACTATTTTCCACAAATTAATATAAATTAATATATCTTATTTATAATTTAATATCAAGAAAAAGTTATTCATATATCGATAAACAAATCCAAATTGGTGTAAAAAACTTTTGAAATAGAAAGAATCATCTCATGAGTTTTTCAATAAAAAATTGTTTTAAGGAGCTTTGAGTATATTTTCATAACTTTTTCTGGTAGATTCTTAACAGTTTTTGTTAATTGGATACTAATTTGATAACTATGACAAAATTCATGCACCATATTAAAACAATTGTAAAAACTCGAGGACTAAACCGACATTAAGGATGAAATTCAGGTATTGAAACGATTTTTACTTAACGTGGGTATGAATGAAAACTTATACGTAGGCTTTAGACGAAAAGTTCAGACATTATTTAGTTGGTGCCTTTAAAGTTTGGGATATTGAGTTCAAGGTTTATAAATGCTAATTGTGTCGGTGCACTCTACACGTATGGAGAATTGAGACAGGAGAGAGGGAAGAGAAGAGAAAAAAGATAAGTGAGGATATTAAATAAAATATAAAAACATTGTTAATTTTATCAGTATATTTAGAAATACGAAAACGATTACTTTTAAATTTCTCACACTTTATGTATAACATAAATAAGAAAATTCTTATTGCCACTTTATTTTTATTTTTATTTTAAAAATTACTCAAAGTCTATTCATTTTAAAATAGAATAAATACAATTTACCCCCTTTAATTATAAATTATATATCATTTACTTCTATAAACTAATTAATGTAATACCCAAACCCCCTCCATCCCTCCAATAATATATTTCAACAAGAAATATCCTTAAATCTATATAAATGTATATCTATTTATCTATCTATCTATCTATCTATATATATATAGTTCACAACGTATTTATTTCAATCCATAATCTAATTTAATTTTATACACGCTCTAACTAAAAATCAAGTCATTTACTTTTCAATCAAAAGTAAACTTTAGTCTCTTTTAAATATATGACTAATTATATTTTCATTAATTACTTTAATTTTTATATTTCTTTTCTAAAAAGAAAAAATGAATATACCTTCTCAATTTTTTTAAATAATTAGCATTAAAATAAATATATTATAATTTGATTTGATATAAAAAGTACATATTATTAAAAAATGTTTATCCATTTTTATTCAAAATAGTCAAACTTCACTTGGAATTTATGCTTAAGTAATTTTATTAAGTAATAAGAATTAGAATAGTTTTTTCATTGTTTATATTAAGGTATTATTACAACAACTTATTAACTTTATTTTTATTTCTATTTACTTAAGCTATTAATTACTTTTCAAAATTAATATTCAAATTATTTGTTATAGCTAATAAAGAATTTGAAGTTGAATTTAGAGTGTTCGATGCAGAAAAAAAAATTAAATAAAATAATTATTTTAATCAATTTCTTAATAAAACAATTAAAATAGAGTTTCAATATAAAAAATTGAAATATTAATATCATCTCTCATTATTAATTGACAACGGCTAATTAATATTGACATATGACTGCTTACCCGATTGCATGTGCAAAACCAGGCAAAAGTCAATCATTTGATACGAATATCTAGACAAAAGTAATTGTGGCTCCACGGCCCCAAAATTATTTAACGCCCTTTCTGTACGATTGTCAGACTGTACGATGAGCAATCGGCTCCACAGCCAAGATGCTCTGTATTTGAGGGGGGGGGGGGGGGGGGGGGGGGAAATTATAATATCGATAATTCTAAAGATTGAGCTACATAACAGTGCTCTTAATAACACCCATATAATATTTTAAAATACTATTGTTTTATATTTATATTTAATTTTTACATAAACATTATATATTAATGGTTGATGGTTTTTCATACACAGTTGAATAATTTATTAAATGTCCGTGTCTAAGTTTTATTCATTAATACAAAAATTCTTTTCATTTTTCTATTAACGTATTTATCTAAATCATAAATAATTATATTATAAAAAGTACATAACGGCAACTATAATATATAGCTCATGAATAGTTCTTTTAAATAATTATATTCATGTTCCCCTTTATTATCTTATTTGAGGATATCTCCGTATCTGGTTTAAGATTTTAGTTTTTTTTTTAATATATATAATTGGGTTGAATTTTTTTTTATCCAATTTTCAGATCTTTATTGGATTCAAAATTAGAACTGATGAATTCAAATCATATCGAATCTCAATTTGGATTCGATTATCAAACATTGTTATCAGATTCAAATTTGAATATTTCAGATTCGCGTCGAATCCGTCTTACTGACAACCATACGTTATAATATTATTTCTCTTACTCTAAGGGACTCGTTGTGGCGGACTGCTCCCTCAAATTTTTAAAAATTCATTTTTTAGTATATATATATTTATTAGAATTTAAATCCTCCTCCCCCGCCCCTCCCCCTCCCCCCCCCCCCCCCACCCCATCTCTGAAATAAAATTTTGATTTTTATATAAGTTTTATAATTAAAATTTTTTTTTTCTCTATTTTGTTTTATTTTTGGTGATTAATTGTTACCCAATTTTATTTACCATAATTAATTAAATTCTCTCTCTTTCTTTTTCCTCTCTTTCTCCTTCTTCTATTCAAATTAAAATACGAAAAATTCTATTAGATTTTACTTATCTCTTCTATTTCAATTAAAACACCAAATATCCTATTAAAATTTTCTTATCTCTTTTTCTTGAAATAAAAACCTCACAATAAACAAACGTTACAATATTAAACTTTTTATTCAAAAGAAATGTATGAGAATGTATTTTGTACTAATTTAAGAATTTATACATTATTTATTTCTTTTTTTGGTAATTGATTTTTGTATAGATATTTTAATTTTAGGATTGTTGATTCGAATCTTTATAATTGTTCAATATTAAACTTAATAAATCTTGATGTTTATTTGTTGGGCTTTTGAATTTGAATGGATCTTATTAATTTGAGACTTAATATTTAATTGATAGTGATTTGATGGATGTGATGGTGGAGAAAAGAGAGATAAGGAAAGATATTTTTTGGCTATGAGAACAAAGAAAGAAAAAAATATATATATTAATTATTTTTTAGTTTTAATTATATATCTTTATGTGAGTTTATGTCAATTTTGTTGAATATTGTTAAAAAAAAATTATAAAGTATTTTTTAAAAGCAGCTCATTACCTATTATATTTGCTTATTTTGAAACAGAGAATAACTTGTTATTTTGTTAGTATCATTTTTTATATATTATTTTGATTACAACACTTTTATATTGATCATTTACACATAAATATGACAACTTTTATTATTTTATATGTTAATATGATATATAACCTTATCTTTATACGTTTTAATAACCCATGGTCTCTAAAAATCTCCTCCCCCAATTAAATTCTTGACTCCATCCCTGCTTAGAAGATGGAGAATTGATTTGCTATAGATGTAGAGATTGCTCTCTTTATTTTTTGTTGATTTTTTTTAGACACTCTCCTATTTATTACAAGAAATTGCAGCATGCCTACAATACTCATCCCACATTAAGAAAAATTAAATTTTTAGAACAATAAAGATAGCTCGTTTTACATTTAGGACAAATTTTTTCAAAATTTGCTATGTCAAGACGTCATTTTTTCTGACTATTTTCACCTTAAAAGTACACGCGGCAATCACGTGACTTTTTAAATTCTGAGTTGGCGTCTAATTAACATAAAATATTTCCAACTTGAATTACATATCAATTTTGACTTTAAATTTTGGAGGAAATATATATATATATATATATATTAAAAAATTATATTTATAATACATGTAATATCTATATATATATAATTATGAATATTTTTATCAAATAATAATTATGTAATATATCAGTGTGTGTGTGTGTGAATAATAAAAAAAACTCCTCCTTGATATCGTCTTCTCCAAGAACTACCCCTCCCCCATCCCCCGCCCCCCCAAACCCAAACACCCCGCACAACTCAGAGAGAGAGAGAGAGAGAGATTGACCGGCACGCGGTAGGTGGGAGAATTAGGGGTTGGGAGTTGGGGTGGGGTTGGGGTGCTTGGAGAAGACTGTCTTCTCCAAAGAAGAAGAGGGCGGGGGCGGGGGCGGGGGTGGAATTGTGGGTTCGGGGTGGGAGGGGAAGGGGTGGGGGCCTGGTCCTCTCCAGGAGTAGAAGTGGGTGAGGGAGGAGTGGGGTGCCTGGTTCTTCTCCAAGAGAAGAAGACCGTGGGGAATGGGGGATTGGTTGGTGTGGGTAGCGGGTTTAATATGTATTATATTATATAAATATAATTTTTTACATATTTGTGTTTATAAATATCATTTTATTATATATTTGTAATTGTTGTTGTTGTTGTTGTTGTTATTACATATCACATATATAAAAGTTACAAGAACATGTAATTTATATATATGAATTTATTATATACTAATCTATAATATATTAATCTTAATTTGTAATTTATATTTTATTTCAAATCAAGTTATATTCTAATTTTTTTTTATAATTATTTTTCATCTTATTTTAATCTAGTAGGCTCTAATGTGTATAGTCCAAAAATCCACATCATGAGTCACATATACATTATTCAATGATGACATGTCATTTTTTGGTCAAATTAAGTTTTTCTCACCAATTTATCCTAACATTATTTACAATGTAAAATGGATCTCTTTATACATTTGGTCAAACAATTGAAGTGTAATCATCGATGTTTTTTTTTCTCTTTTTGAACAAACTGCTTATAGCTCGATTTGACATATATTAAATTGATTTGGAGGCAACTGTGGCATTCAACATTCATGGACGGCCACCTTCATAACATTATTTAATTTTGCATTCTGATCAAGGTGATTCTCATTCCTAAGGTGGGTAGGTGGGATTTTAAATGTACTCCCTGCTGCACCTCATCAAGGTAATGATATATGTATTCCAATTTGGTATAATGTCACATCACATATCCACGTATTTCACTAAACTCGTGTATTTCAAAATTATTTTAGTTTTAAAAGTTTTTTAATCAAAATACATTATATTTTGACACCAAATGTGGCCCCATATAAAATTTCCTAACTCTTTAGCTTTTTAGTTTCATTCCGTTAATTTCGCAACGACAGAATTCAGGGAATTGCCAGTGGTATTATGGGACAAAATTAGACATTTATTTATTATCGGAGTGGTATTATGTGGACTTTCTGGAAGTAGGTGGCGCATTGAAGAATATTCAGCAGACATGGCGGACCAGGTCGATTCCATCCCTATTATTTCTTTTTAAAATATCTCTAGTTGGCTCGTGACACGTGAAATAAAAAGTAATTTAATTATATATTTAAGTTTTAGCAACATAAATATATATATATGTACATATCAAATTTTCTAAATGAATAAGATTTTTTTAGTATTTATTAAATTTTAAATAAGTGAAAAGCAAATAATTTAGAATAAAATAAAATTATATAATTAAAACTAATTAAATAAGAGACTTAAAAAATATTGAACGGTATAATCTAGATCACATAGTTCTTCTACCACCCCTAACGCTCTCACGCTCAATGCTCGAACTGGTGAATTGAGTACTTAGTTCTCGCTATAAGACGACTTAAAATTTCCTAATCCTCGCATTAAGTTTTATTGGTTGTGCATTTATATTTCAAACATAATATTAAAAAAAAATACTAAATGTTTGATATTTACTCGATAAGTAAACCCTTTTAATTACGTTTTTTATTTAGCCTTTTGAGAAAAATGAATGTATATCCAATTTATACCATATTTAACTAGTATATAATAAATCTAATTGCTAGATAGTAAGTAAATATATATATATATATATATATATATGTATAAGGACAATAAGCTATTTTTTTCTAAAGAATATTCATATGACTAGGCTTTCGTATATAAATTATACATTCTTATGAAAAAAAAAAATTGTAAGAAGAATTGACAAATTTAGTCAATTACATTAAATTATTGATGTTACAATTCAACTTCAGCATTTAATGAAATTATTTTGCTTATACTCCATCTTCAAATGTATTTTGTACTGAATATAAATAATTTAATATTATATATAAAATAATATTTTATTAGACGCATTAAGGCATTTTCCCACTCAACTTTTTTTAATTTTCACGCACTCGGGCACGCACACTCACTCACACACTCGCACGCGTATTCGCTTTATGTGACTTAGGGTATAATATGAGAGAGATCAAAAAGAAAGAAGCAAGTAATTGAAAAGAAAAAAAAAAAGCGTGTAGAGTGAGAGGAAAGCAGAGAAGAAAATAGGAAAGACAAATTAAAACACGTGATAGATCAAAAAATAGAGAGACCAAATGTATTTATTGTTGCGGTCTCTTGCTTTATATTAGTATAGATAGTATATGATTCTAAATCTATAATTGAATCACACATTTAAGTTTTGATAACATAAATTCATAAATATAAATTATTTGTATGCATATATTATATACATAGACGCATATATTTGAATTATTCTCACTGTACTCAATAAATTGCTGAAAAACATAAAAATTATTAAAATGAGATTAAATTGTATGGTGAAAGGAATAAATATAAGTCAGAAAAAATATGGGAAGAAAAGGAGTCAAACAAAAAATACCAATACAGTTATTGATAGGATCTGCTCAAATTATATATAGTGCAGACATGTAATGAATTTATTTAATACATGTGACCAAAGTTTTACCTAAATATTGATATGGGTATTGTTATGATTGGCTCCCTCAAAATACAGTACGACACAATATATATAAAGAAATGAGATTCTTGGAAGGAGTTCATTAATATATCAAAGAACCTAAAATATATAATTCGTAGAGTGACTTTCAATTAATATAAATTTCAATAATGAAGATAATTTTTATTATTTAGATTTAAAATTTTAATTATATTTCTTAACAAAATAGATATGAACATATAATGTATTCAAATTCTATGCATTTCAACTTAAGAAGTATAATAATATTTGTTTATAGAATTTTTTTTTTCAATGCAATACATATTTTATATATTTTCACATAGAAAAACTTTCTCTCTCTAGATATATGCGAACATTATAAAAAATTTATAATGAATGATATTAATTATTTTCCCAAAAAAAAGATTTCTATTTTTACTATTTCAATTATCATTTTATGTAGTCATCCTAATATTAAATTTTAAGTATCTCGGTTTTTGTAATATCAATTAACCCATCTTTATTCTTAGAAATCCTCAATTTTTATAATATTTTTTTTACATTTTTAAAAATATAACCAATATCTCTTTTAGTTTTGTGTGTGTATTAACAAAATTATATGCATATCATCTCATTTGATTTATAGAAAATTTATGAATATTTAAATTCACAAAAACCCCTCGCTCCCCCCTCCCCGTTCTTCTATGTACCACAAACAAATATATATAATATTCATGTCACCTAAAATTTAAAAATTAAACAATAAAGATAAATTATTTAAAACATTTATAGTATTTTTTAGACTTATTTTGAGTATGTATGATTATTCATAATCATCTAAAAGGATCTAATATTTATCCGAAATCTAAAATATGTCATGTTATATTTTAATTCAAATTAACGAACTAAACTAATTTTTTTGAAATAGGTATATTTTTTTAATTATCTCTATACTATTTAAATTTTTTCTTTGTTCTTACATTATTTTTGAAGTAGTTTATTATTATTATTATTATTATTATTATTATTATTATTATTATTATGTGATTTTGTTTTTCTAATGGATTGACGGAATTTGTTCTATTCAAATAACTAAAAATTCTTTTTCACCTTCCAAAATTTAAGATCTTTACCATTTACTTTTCGTTTTTATCCATTATATTTTTTTGATAAATGCTCATTATTCAAATGGTATTCTTTTTTGACTTTTTTTTTATTCATCCAATGCTTTCCCCTATTTTAATATTTCATTTATAAAATCATATTTTTGGATATATGTTAAAGCGATTATTATGTCATTGTTTTTCTTTTTCTATTTCATTTCTTTATTTGTCAATTTATTATTTATTTTTTTGGTTGTCAAATTCTTTACTTAGATTTTGTTTTTTTCACCACTAAATTTAATGGACGTGTTATATTCTAATAGCTAAATAATTTTTTTCTTTTTATAAATTGATAAAGATTGTCATTATTTTGTTATTTTCATCTATTATATTTTTTAGTCAATGCTCATTATCTAAATAATATTTTGTCTTTTCAATTATTTTTTAATTTTGTCCAATTTTTTGGTTTTAGTATTTTATGTTTAAGATCTTGCTTTATTATATAATATCCTTGTACGTTTGCCTTCTTGAATTTTTGAAATTTATATTACTCTAAGAAAAAATTATGACAAAAGAATATATTTTACAATTTTGACTTTGTTCTCACTAGAGTTATACTGACAATGTTTTTGCACGTGAATATTTAATTTGCTTTATTTAACATTCCTTATCATTTGACATTCTATTTAATTTGTATTTTTGCACATATTTATTTTATTAACTAAGATAATTATGATTTGATAAGGAGTAGAAATTGTGCCTATCAAAATTAATTATTTCATGATTCTCGAAAATTGATTCCACTTTAGCTTATTTACTTTTTTGTATACATCATTATTTACTTTTGTTTTCTATTTTTTTTTTTTTTTGGCCTTTTGCCTTTTACCTATGCTCCACGCCTATTTCTGAAAAGTTTGTAATTAGTCAACAAATTTTAACCAAGTGAACTTAAATTTTTTTTTGGGATTGCGACTTTTGTACAAGACATGTCAATTTACTCAACAAATTATTTTTCTCACTATTAAATAATTTTAAGTTTCATTCTATATATGACAAGTTTTATTTTAATTTTAATATTGATGTCCTTAATTGTTTCTTAGTCTTTTGACATTTAATGTCAAATTATTATTTTCATATTTTGACCAATCAAATTCAACCATTTGTGTAAATAAAAGTTTCCTAAATTCCATGTATAAGCCATTTCCATTATTCAATGTCCTCGCATTGTATTATCTTTTACCTTAACTATTTTTTTTAATCAACTCCTATTTATTGTTGCTATTCATTATGTTGTATATATATAATGTTATATGCATGCATGACTAAAGGTATTATCTTAATTGTTATTTTAAACTCTTTAATTCCTTGATTTTGCCCCAAATTCATGTTAGTCATTATACATGAATTTGGCCCGAATTTCCAAGCGCACGCATATACCAACTTTTATCTATATGTACGTCTATATTATTATTATTATTATTATTATTATTATTATTATTATTATTATTATTATCATCATCATCTATGTCAATGTCATAATTTTCCAAACACATGATTCGTCAAACTAGGTTATTATTAATTTAATTTATTAAATTAAACTCAAAATTCATGAAATTAGTTATAACTAAAATAAGAAAAAATACATTTAAATACGTACATATAAAATAAATTTTTAGTTCCTTGTCTCCATCTCCATATTATCATCACTTGAGTCACGAACATTTTCTCAAACATGAACAAAAGCTATCGATTTTTGAGGCAGGTCTTTTCTATAGAGTCAAATTGGACAGTAAAAGTACGAATCACTAGAATATGGGATGACATTTATTATATCAGTGGTAACATGTATATATATATATATATATATATAATTCAAAAAAATCTTGAGGCTATTCAAACAAGTGCATATGTGAATAGTCTTATTTCTATTTTTCCATGAATGAAATTCAAATATTTATGTTTGTAATTCATATTTATCCAAAAGAGTCTAGCAATTATCAAGTATTTAAAATAAGATATATTAAAATTTAATTCAAATAAATAAAAAATTAATATTTTATTTACAGTATTTATCATTTTCTTTAATAATATTTAAAAGTTTTGATTCTACATAAAATTTTAAAAATCACTTTGCCTTAATTATACCAAAATTAATATTGAGATCAGATATATTCTATTATTACACCATTATTTAATATATTTATTTATCGATTCATGAATAAAAAGCCCATTTATTTTTATTATATTATCTTTATAATAGAAATTTATGAAAATATATACATAAAGATATCTATTTCCCGTGTCTTGGCACGGGATTAAAAAACTAGAGTATTTACTGTTGCAGTCTCTTGTTTTATATTAGTATACTTAGTATAAGATTCTAAATCTATAATTTAATGAGACATTAAAGTTTTGATAACATAAATTTATAAATATAAATTATTTGTATACATTATTATATACATAGATTCATGTATTTGAATTATTCTCACTGTACTCATTAAATTGTTCATAAGTGAAAAGAGAGGGATATAAAAGAGGAGAGTGAAAAGAATAAAATGAAAAGCTAAAACACAAGGAATAAAGGAGAAAGAGACTAAATTTAGTTACAGCTTTTTAGGCTTTTAGCCCATAACTAAATGCAGTTTTTTCGTAGTGCGGCCACCAAATGGGAGCACATATATATGGACGTCATGTTGCCTGGCCAGCATAGGATAATTCATCATTATATCATAAAATAAGAGGTTTTTCCTTTGTTTTCCTCCAAAGTCACTCTTTAAATACCCCCATAATTTATTATAGCAGATGAGCCGATTAATACACTCGAATCTGTCATATTCTCTTCAACATTTTCATTACAAGCTTTGCAACCTCAAGCATTGGAAAGCTTTAATTGGGGCACTCCCAATTATCCCACGTTTGTTTGTATTTTGCTGGTTGAGAGATTTCCCTTTATACACATTATTACTCGAAATTATTTCATTTCTTCATCTTGAGCCTATCAAAATCTGGCCCACATCATTTTTTGTATTAATAAAAAATTGAAATCGAATATTAGGTGCTAAATGCTAAAACTAGATCGAAATCTCTGTAAAAAGACACAATATGAGGATGATTTTGTTTAAATACTTAATTAGGGGATGGGTGTTAAATTTGTTAGTTTAGAATCAATACAAATAATATACATATGTACACACACATATATTGGCAAAAACATTAAGTAACAATGTAAATTTGTCACTTGTAATATGCGTTAAGTAAAGTGCATTCTATGTTGTGACTTATATTATCTAGTACGAACAAAGACTTTTGTTTTTGTAAAATATGCCTCAATGGTACAATAATTAGTATTTTGGTTATTATTATTGTCAATTAGTATTGATACCCTATAACTTTCCTAAAAAAAAGAAATGCCACTGTGGTTTATGATAAAATTTCCACTATCATTAAGTCATTACAATAAGGTTGTTTTTAATTATCTATAGTGATAACCTAAATGTAACTTATTGCCATTGTTGACTTCGGAAAAAATATTTTTATGATAAAATAAAATGTATTATGATTTAACGTATATATATAATTTTTATATTATCACTTGATAATTATGACCAACTTTCTTCTTTGTTATAGTAAATGCAAATGAGAATTGCATATAATAAAGGCGTAAAATGTATATAACTCTAAGATTAAAGGAATTTAATCTTAAGTCTATGCA
>CM047884.1:20571566-20622150 GCA_026212405.1 Petrea volubilis
AGAAATATGAACAACTACAGATATAAATTCTCCTATATAAAAGTTTATCTATTAGTTGTTTTAACGCGGTGAATCTTTTGACATCGTTGACGATCGTCATTATCTTTGAAACCGTTATTAACCTGCTGCTGCGTTGTGAATTTGTGATTATAGTTTCATCTTTTCCCCTTTCGTATGCCGTTCGAATCAAGTAAATTATCCCGTGAGTCTATGTTTTTTTTGTTTGTGACTTTAAAATTTTTTTTTTTTTATTTCAAGCCTGAAGCTGCTGCGGGCGTACGAAGTGTGCAATCCACTTCATCTAAAGGAACAAGGTCCAACAAAGAATAATGGTGGGAATTATTTCAAGGGCAAAATGGGGAAAATAATTTTTTACCAGGGTGTAAATGTAACACAATGTAAACAATTATATTAATTAGGGCCAAGAAAAGACCGAAGTACAAGCCCAAATAAATAAGTAGTCATGTTTATTTAGACCACCAACTTAACCTACTTAAACCCATTTCAGTGTAAACTGGGGGCAAATCGTAAAGGCAAAGTACACGGGCCCTAAACATATTAGTTCTATTATTCCAATTTGGTAATCATTTATGAAATAAAAATTTAAAATTGTTCAATTTTCACTACAATGCTAACAAACATTAGCTTCAGGGAACATTAGGTAGGGGTAAGTATGAACCAGGGCCTGTTGGATAGGTTTAAAAAAAAAAGTGTTTCTTTAATGGTACTTTATATGGTAGAGTTTTTTTTTTTTTTAAGCTAACCAGTTTGCATTTGAATACAATAGTTAAAAGTATTTTAAAAGGTGTGTTTGGATACAATTTTCACTACAATGCTAACAAACACAATCTTTTTTGTCTGAAGTACTTTTTTTAAAAAAAATAAGCATTTTTTCTTTGAAGAAAACCCATCCAAATGGACTATTAGTCCCTAAAAATAAGTTTAAAAGGCTATTTACTTTTAATAGCTATCGTTAAAATTGTTAAATTTGCTTAAGCCTTCAAATCTTATAATTTATTTTTAAAAGTTGTATATGGGGGACAATTTGGATAAAAAGCCTCTATATATTTCATATTTGCAGCTGTGGAGTTTCTTTGTGGAGGTTCCCCCCGAAAAGTCTCCTTTGATATCAATAAAGATATTTTTATGCTATATTAAAAGTTAGATAAAATAGGACTTAAAAGTCAATTTGGTCCCATAGTTTCCTTATTTTTTTAATTTAGTCCCATGTTTTTACCACTAATCAATTTTGTCCCAAACGTTTGGGGATTTAACAAGTTTCATCCCAATCACAAACTACCGTTAGTTTTATGGACGGAATGTTAATGTGGCCGTTGATTCCTCACATGTTGTTCACGTGATGCATAATGGGAGGAATTTTGGCACATTTTTCCTGCCCAGGTCTGATATGTTAGGTACAGAAGTGAGATTCCAAGTCATTTTTTCCTTCCAACTTCAAGTAAAGTGTAGAGAAAAAATGGAGGAGATGGAAATGGGCAATGTGACTTGCTATTGTGGGAATCAGCCGCGACAATAGATATCGTGGACCAACGAAAACCCGGGTCGGATATCATGGAGGTGGCCGTTTCTTCGAATGGGAAGATCATCCATTGTGCACTAGAGCTCGAGCTATCATTCCGCGGTTGTTGCGTAGGATTAACAGGATGAGGGATGATGAATGTAAGTTGAAGAGGCAGAACAAACTCCTGATTATGTTGTTGTTCTTGGCATTGTGTGTTGTGTTATGGAAGTAGAATGTTGTGATGGGGTTGGTTTAAAGTAGGGGAAATGTTGATATTTGTCTAGGTGGAATCTTGTGTTTCCCCTTTTTTTTATCTGCATTGTTGTGAAATGGTTATTCCCCACCTTGAAATGGAATGTTATTTTGTATTTTATTTGCTCTTTTTAACCTTATGTTGCCACTGTTATTTTTTGGTTTTTGTATCATATTGTGATGCATGAATCAAACAATAAAGATGGCTAACAAGAAGTTGAAGCACTGAGATACCATCATTATAACATCAACATAAAATGTACATGATCACATCAAACTTGACCTAAGAATGAAAAGATTCACACAAAAAACAACCCAAACATCATTCATTGCAAAAAAAGAAGCATTACTTTTGCCAATGTAGAAAATGACAGTGTAAATTGTAAATACAAAAAGAAGTGCAACCAATGTGACAATTTACACAACCATTTCCCCAAACAAAAGATAGGTCGATTAACATTGTTCTAATATTGTTTTTTGTTTTCAAAAAAACAACTTCAAATCATCATTCAGTTAGTTTTTCTTCTTCTTCTTAGATTCTGCCTTCTCTGAATTGGTGCCTTTGTCTCGAGTAGATTGACATGCAGCTGTTAAGTTGCTCATTGTGACATATTTCTTACCACCTCTCATGAGCAATGGAACATTACATCCACTAGTTTGAGCACTAACACAACTATATTGTTGTGTCACTGTAGTGCCATGATCTGCAAATGGTAGTGGAGCCCTTATGTTTACTGCTCTGAAGCCTCTTGCAGTCAATGATGATGAAGGTTGCATTATATGTGGTAGGACTGGTGGCATAACGGAACAACTTGGGATATTGCCTATCAAGGATGATGCATTTTTCCTTTTGTTTTCCTTGTATCACGTCAAAACAAATAGTTAACATGTCATAACAAAATGAATTATGACATAACAAAATTGATAGAAAACATGGTCTAAAATTACAGAACTTACTTTGTGATGTGCCAACATCATCGTTAGGTGTGTTATGTGATTGTTGTTTATTGAATAGTCTCTTCTTAGATTTCATGATTGAAAATTTTAATAATTAGTATGATAAAGTGATATGAAATATGCAAATTAAAGATACTTACAACCTGTTTTTCTTGGTTTTGTTGTTGAGTTGGCTCCTCTGCATCCAGGGTTGCCACCAATTCTTCAGCTTCTATTCTCAACTTGCAGCCTTTCCTGTTATGCCCTAGCTCTCCACAAAACTTACAAGTTACCTTGTAAGGTTGTCTCTGCAACTTGATTGGTCTTCTTTTCCCTTTCTCTCCCTTCTTTTTCTTGTTAGGAGCCTCATCTGGCTCTAATCTCCTTGCCTTTTTTGGCCCGCCTGCTTTCCTTCCAAGATTTGGAGGACAAGGTGGAATGAAGCCAATTTTTGCCCAAAGTATTGGACCATTTATAGGAGCTATTGCATTATCATACACATGTAGAAAGGTCTGTACATGATAACATAGGTTAACAAAGTCCACAGGGTCCCATTTTTGACATGCTATTGCACACATTCCATGAACACATGGAATACCAGTGAGGTCCCACTTCCTACAAGTACAAGTATGATTTTGCAAATCAACCACATATCTTGAACTATCAAAACATTCAATTGCATAGCAGTAGTCCTCAGATTTGAAAGGCATACAAGTAACAGCCTTGTTCAAGTGATTGTTCAGAATTTGCTGAATATTGGGACATATCTTCTTGTGTTTCCATTTCCTTCTTGCTTTATCCCTCAAATCTTTTAATTTTGTCATGAGATATTGTCTTATCCATTCCAGCATAGTCAGGATAGGTTTGTCTGTTGCCTCTAGAATACAGAAGTTAAAGGACTCACATATGTTGTTTAACATAGTATCACATTTTGGCAAGGTGCTAAAATATGCCTTACTCCATTGACTTGGAGATTTGTCTTGGAACCAATCAAAAGCTGCTTGGTTTATTTGTCGCATTTCTTCCATTCTCCTCTCAAAATTCTTGGACAGTAGTAGCTGTGGCTTCTTTCAACAGAGCATTTTTGTAGGTTTCACCTCTAAATCCGGCTGTCTTGAAGTTTCCATTGAGATGCCTCAAACAAAACCTGCTAACTGCCCCTGGAAGTACTTTTTCAAATGTTGGTACCAATCCCTTTTGTTTGTCAGAAATAAATGTGAACGCATCCTCCCTAACAGTTTCTAAATCATCCTTGAGCAAAACCAAAAACCACTCCCAACTCTGTTTAGTCTCACTCCTCACAACAGTATAAACCAAAGAGTAAATGCCATTATTAGGGTCCACTGTCACTGCAGTTAAAAGCATACCCCCATGTTGACCCATTAAATGGCATCCATCTACCCCCACTATAGGTCTACACCCTGATTTGAAACCATTTTTCAAAGTAGCAAAGTAAACATAAAAAGCTTCAAATTTCTTGTCACCATTCACATCTTCTATCTTCATTATAATTATGGAATCTGGATTAGTTCTTCTTAATTCGGCTGCATAATCCCACAATTGCTTGTATTGGTCCTCAGCGCTATCCTTGTATGTTCTTTAGAGCTTTATACTTTGTCTTGTGAGTTTGGATTTTAGTCACATTTACATTAAGCTCTTTTTGAAGTTCAAATTTAAACCCTTTCAAATCTCTATTTGCATCAGATCTAAACTTCTCTTCATACTTCTTTGCTAACCAGCTTGCAATGTTTTTAAACCCGGACCGGACCGGCCGGTTCGACCGGTTCGATCGGGAACCGGTGGCATGGCCAGTCCGGTTGACCCCAAAAAACCAGTCCTCAATTGACCCAGTAAGAACCGGCGTGAACCGGCTAATTACCGGTTGAACCGGTGCCGGTTCGACCGGTTGAACCGGCGGGTCGTATATTTGGAAAAAAAAAAAAATTACCTGTTTTAGTTAGGGTTTATATTTTTTGAATTTTGTTGGATATTTGGTATGAAATGAAGCTTTTTAGTATGAATTTAAAAGGGTTACAAAAAGTTAGAATTTTTTTTTAATATTTTTTATAAGTTAATTGCACTCTTTTTATATTTTTCATTAATATTTACAACATCATATTTATATATAATTAAATATATTTTATAATTAATTATGACGTCACACCGGTCGAACCGGTGGTTGAACCGGTCGAACCGATCGAACCAGTAACCAGTAAGACGATCGGTTCTATGTCCGGTCCGGTTTTCAGAACATTGCCAGCTTGATGTGCAGTTTTTAATGTGAAATTGTGTTGCACATCTATGCACAGGTTGTACTCCCTGACTTGAAAGCTATTTTCATTTTTTCTTAAAAGGGCATGTATCCTAAATTCACACCTTGCCTCAACACATTTAGCATAGATTCTCCTTTGATCATTCTTAGTTATTTTCAAATTTCTCGTAGAATTAATGGCAAGTGAATTCACTACATCTTTAAACAAACCTTCACTTGTGAAAACTAGGCCTAATTCAAAATTTAGGTTATACACATCAGCAAGATTAAACACTGGATATGTAGGCCCACTCTCACCCTCAGACTCTATGTCATTGTCAAAACGATTACCTGTAACTACCACATCGAGCCCATTCAACTCACCCTCACCGTCATCATCATCATCATCCTCACTATATGATGTATCACTTACTACTGCATTATTGATAAAGGCACTAACTTCCCCTTCCCCTTCATCATCTGATTCTACTGACTCGGATTCACAAACTTCCTTATTAGTAAACACATAGTCAGAATCATACAAACCATCATCATCAACACTCCTATCTTCTGACCCCACTGTTTCATTAGCAATATTTTCATCCCCATTTAAACCAAAATGATCAAATTCAAACCCACTCAAGCCATCATTAACATCAATATCATCATTAACAATTTGTTTGCCCTTTTTCCAATACATCTTTATAACTATTTAAACCAATCTCATTAACATCAACATCATCATGCACAATTTGTTTACTCTTATCCAATACAACTTTAGAATTATCCATCCCAGTTTTATTAACCATAGATTCCTCAACAATTGGAATTATTAGAACCTATCTGAGTCATAGTGGGATCCCAATCTCCATCAAGATACAAGTGAACCTCCCTGTTTCTACCAGGGTTCAAATACTCATCTTGAAGTATAACAAAATCAGTTTGAAATAAAATTAACCTCTATTTTTTTCTTTCAAACTTAAACCACATTTTTCTCCCATTAAATCCTAAAAGTGAAACTAGCCTATCAAGATAGCTGATGAATCCATATCCGACCACCCGGTGGCCTCCCTGCGCAGGATATTATCCCGCCTATTAGCCGTTAAGACGGATCTCGTCAGGCTAGAGGGGTTTTAATAAAACGCGTCCTGATAGGGTGTCACAGGCAGACTCTCAAGTCGCGCAGCGGAACCAATTTTTTGCGCCTGTGATGCCCCTCAAGTTGCACTCAACCTGAGGTTACGGCCAAATTCCATCTTGAGTCTTTATGATGACCCGTATCATACTTGAGCTCAGAAGCTCACTAGGTGCCCTTTCTAGGTGCACGACACTCATCCCTAGGAATGCCCCTACGCCGGAGGCTCGTGTCTGCGTGCCTCTCTCGACAGCGCTTTACTCTTTGACCCCGACTAGTTAGCTTGCTCACCATGCTTCGCCCAAATACTAGATCTGCTTGCATCTCTTAATAGAAGCGAAGCGCACTCACTCCTCTTTGGCATCGAGGATCGTTCGTACGCCCACGACGCATTCCTCGTGCTCGTCACTCCCTCGAAACGCTTTGGCTTCATGGCTCGCCTTGGGCATCTTTGTTCATGTCTTGCTCAAGAAGGGCCACATTCAGTCCAAGGCTTACTCAGCTTGCCATCATCTCAAGGATGTCCCGTATATCTCGCGAGACTAGTTTCTTAGCCCCCTGATATCTAACCGACATGTTTGTTGCTTACAATGCGGCGTCACCCCACGACCGCATGTCTTAAGCCTAGGGACCCTCGTGCATGGGTTGAACCCTTAGCACGTGCCTACGAGTTAGATCACAAGGCCTTGGAATGCTTGCCTCGATCACTCGATCGACCAGAGGTGCTGCCCTATAATATCGAAGCCCACAGGGCATAGCGTCCGTCATATGGCAGCCTCTGGGCTCTTATGAGGGCCCAACGTCGACCCCACGGGTCCCCCGCCACTTGTACGGTTCCCGACCCGACCGAGGACTCAAGACAATCCTTTGAGTGCCAAGAGCCGGCCCCTGCTGGCAGTCGTTTCCCACCAAGGATGCGTACTTTGTGCTAGGACAGCACGGGGAGGACTGGCCGCTGCTCACTGAGGTGTGTCCCCCTTATAATACTCTTAGAAAAATAAACGCTTGTGCCAGCATTGCATACTCAAAGGGCCAAGAAGTCACAATCTGGCGTAACTCCCTCGTCCCAACTCCAAATCGCACACCGCTTTCGCCTACACGAAGCTCCCGATGCATATATTGACATCACCAGGTTTCCAGACCCAAACAATCCTCCATTCACACGAAGTTTCCCTCGCTGTATGGCTGAAATTACACAACTACCACTGCACTGGCAGCCTACGCGCTCGGTTACATTCCCGAACTCAAACGGTATCCAAATACTGCCCAAACTGATGGAGACATCCTAACACCCTTAGGAACACGCCACTGAAATAGTTTCGTAAATCTCCAATGATAAAGCTCTTTGCCCAAAAGTCAAATTGTCTGCATCTGTGCAGAGCACTGCTTGTCGATTGCTCCTATACTTCGGTGCCCAAATGGACACAGAACGGCACCAAACTTGGTGGAGATGTACCACATGGCCTGATGAGTGATCAGTTCAAACATGAACCCAATTGCCACTAAGGAAGTACCTCTGCTCATGCGCCAACAAAGCTTGCCAGGCGGGCCGACTGTCCTTGTCGCCCGCAATTCACATGGAGAGTCATGGTGCAAAGTGTGGTCCATGACACAGGGGGAGAGGAACTGGTGCTCTTATGGTAGCCAAGCCCCTCGTCTCCACTTGATGTGGGCCGAAATATGCCTCATCAATAGCTAATGCTCAGTTTCTTCACATTAAAGTAGTCAAAGGCAAATACCTTGCCCATAATATAACTTGCTTTAGGATAATGCTCAAATATTCTATTGTGATGTATCTTCAATGTCACGAGCCCATCAGGTCTGATACCTGCAAATGATATAAACACCATAGAAAAAATTGATACATGTATTTTTTTTCTCTTTCCATGTTGGTAGGTTGATCTAGAGGTAGAGGGAGAGGGAGAGATACAAAGGGAGAGGAGAGAGAGATACAAAAGAGAGAGAGATCGAGATGGGGAAGGGTGGAGGGGGGGAGAGATCGAGAGAAAGTGAGGGGGAGATCGAGAGAGAGATCGAGAGGCAGAGAGGGAGAGAAAGTGTTGGGGTGGGGGTGGGGGTGGGGTAGTGGGGGTGGGGGATGGCAGCAATGGCATCTAGGCGATAGGGGGTGGAAGGTGGGGGTGAGTTAGGGTTTTATTTGGAGAAAATGGGATGAGGGTATTTTAGTCAATTCAACCCTCTACCTATTTTTTTAATTTTTTGAAATAAAAAATAGCTCAAATATTCAAGGGGCAAAATGGACATTGTATTGCTTCCGTCTATTTTACCAATAAATCCACAAAATTCTGGGGGATATTGGTAATAACCGATACAAGGGGGTGTTATTTTGCCTCAATTCAGGGGTGGTGGGAGTAATTGTCCTTGTAAATTAATAGGAACTTAGATAGAAGACGTAATTTTTTAATTATAAAATCCATTTTTGATGTTCATAGCAATAAACAGATGAACTTGACAATACCATCATAATCATGGCAGAAAAAGTGTGTTTCTAAACTTGAGAATCATGACAAACATATATATATATATATATGTATATATTTAATATGTATAGAATCATGGTAGATAAATATATATATATATATATATACATATATGTTTATATTAAGATCAACTATACACACATGTAATCAGATATGTTTCTTTCTTGTGCTATTTATTTGAGAACATTTGTAAGTATATGTGTGTGTGTGTGTGTGTGTGTGTGTTAGAATTTAATAAAAATGCTCTATCACTTTTTATGTTCAAAGCTTTATTGTTATGCATAGTTGATTTTTTTTTAATGTAGACTTGAATGTCTACAAGTGTTTAAAAATAATATTTCTCTTTGCTTTGGGTTGATTATTTTGTTTAGTTGTTCAAGATCGCCAAACCGCATCAAATCGAATCAAACCGCTTCAAACCGTATCTTCGATTTTATTTTCTAAAATCACAATTTAAAATTAATATCTTAAAAAATCACATATGGCAATTCAGTTTTAAATTAATTAAAAAAAAACCAAAATCAAACCGCGATCATCCCTAATAGGCTTGAATAGTGTATGGTAATTTTGAATTTGATTTTAAGATTGTTATAATTGCTTGCTCGTTTAGCGATCATCCCACAATGACCTACTCTAAATCGAGGCAACACACACACACACACACACACACACATATCGGCCGGTCAAATGGTGTACGTTAAGTATTAAAATCATAATATTGGGCAATAAGAACCACCTTTTACCAAAAATAGAGAATCAAATATCTATATTTTGTTAATTCAATCACATCTAGGAAATGAAATACAAATAAATCATGAAAGGGTCAATCAAATTTGTCAACAGTTCTTCTCTATAATTATAAATAGGACACATTTTTATAGATGAAGATGTTAAAAAACTAAACATACTAACGAATATTCATTCGAGCAAAAGGGAAGCCTCAAAATTCTCTCGAAAAGATTTGAAGTAATTAAGCCAAAAATTCAAGGCCTTTTTCACAAAAAGTATTTAACTAAAGTGTCTAATTCATAACTAAGGTACCAAACTTGCGAGCCACAAGTTGGCGTTATTGTTAACCATCACACATCGAATAAGTACTGAGATGTGGTCTACCTTATAAAGGCTTGGGTAACCCTCAATTCATAAGCTAGTTTTTGGGGTTGAGTTAAGCCCAAGCTCCTAATATTTCTACATGGTATCAAAGCAAGCTAGGTCTTGCATTATTAATTGGGCTCCCCGCTATACTATTTTCATGCTCTAGATTGTTTCTCATATATTCGGGCCTGGGCGTGAGGGGGGCATGTTAACTATACTACATCAAATAAATACTGAGATGTGGAGCAACCCTTACTTTATAAAGTAGCTTTTGGGGTTGAGTTAGGCCCAAACCCCTAATATTTCTACAGTTATTCTCAAGTAAAATTCAATAAGAAATCTATAGTATTTCAATGCTGATTTCAAAACTAGATTCAAGGCATTTTTCACTATGCTTATCAAATTCATGGCATTGAATTTATAATCAATAAGTTAAACCCGTGAATCATTGTTATTACAACTCAAAGTGTATATGGATTCATGACATTCAAGACGAGATTCGTGGCATTCTTAGGGCTCATTTAATTGGGGGTGTGTGTATAACCACCGTTTTGTTTTTATTAGTTTACAAAGGTTTAAGTATGTGGGCCCAAATATCCTAGTTTTTGTTTACTTTGACCGTGTGGTGATAATTATTTGGAGCCCAATTGCACTAGTTATCTACTTTGTCTGTCAATTGGACGGGTTAAACAGTGAGTCTACCCAATTTACCCTCCATACGCAAAACGACATCGCATCCAAAGGTCATTTTTTCTACTGGGTCAATGGATGGCGATTTGAAATTTTCAAAACTATCGTTCGCTCTTCCTCCATTCACGGTTAGTAAACCTTATATTTTTTGCAATTACTTCCCATGGGTTTGCCTTTCTGTATATTAGTTTCAATGGTCGGAATCTTTTGTTTGTTTTTTTTTAAAGTTTTTCCCTAAATTGTTCCGGCTTGCAAATTAGGGCATAGTACAGTAGTTGTTTTGGTTTGTTTAAAATAGGACTTTAATTCGACACCAATGTACTGCAAATTCGTCATTGGATATCGATGTGTTGATTTGTAGTTGGTACTTTTCCTGGTATAATTTTGTGAATTTGTGTATTTGTTGGTTCACTTTGGATGAGTTGCATATTGGGTGAAAATTAAATGTTCCTTGGTACGTGAGGGTGAAAGTTTGAAGTACTCACAGTAGAATTTAGGTGCTGTATGCGCGGGTTTTTTCAATTTTTTCGTGTTGGATGCTAGTACTTATTTCGAAACTATAGCGTGTGCTCTACCTGGACAGGCGTTCTTATTTCGAAACCATCTGACTAGTTTGTAGCAAACCACTTAGATTGTGCTATTTTTTTGTTACAGATGTATAAAGCGTTTGCACTTCCGACATTTGTGTGGGCGTGGGAACAAACTATACTTACAAGTCGGGCCAGATGCATTGAATCCGGGTTGTTTTTACTATCGATGCCCATTTAATCGGAAACAAGAATGCTCTTTCATTTGGGCTGATGAAATCTATGACTTACACTGGAAAAATTCCATAAGTACTTGTTCAAGAATGATGGCGGACACATGGCAGCTGAACAAGGTAATGTAATAATGAACCGGCACAATTCGGGAGGGGGGGTCTACTAATCCTCCGATTGCCAGTCTATTATTATGCTCCGTATCCTGTGGTAGTAGTTGTCCGGCATCCCCAAATTCTAAGCAAAACTATGTGGATAATGCGCCATCTAACAAACCTCAATGAAGTGGCATTATCTCAGTGGATTTTGGCAATATAGATTCACACGCAATGATGTATTGCTGCCTAGGTTCCATTGTTTTCGCATTTGCCATGGTACTAGTCCTTGTAGCCGTTGTTGTTACTACATTTAAGGGAATTGTTAGGTGCCTTGTGTGTTCGTCTTAGGTTCTTTGTTATGTAAATATTTCCCCCGTCGCATTGTAACATGAGTGTGTACGGTAGTTTTTGATTAATGCCCTAGTTGGTTCTTGTTTGTAATGATAGACGGATGGGATATCGTAATGGGTTGTTTTTATATTGGTATTACCTATAAGCTACCATTGTGTCAGTGTGTGTGAGTATTGCATTTCGTTGTTGTAGTTTCACAATGTCTTGCCACGTTAGTATTGCTTATGTCAGCCTTGGGAAATATTAGTTGCAAGGTTCACTTATAATAATTCACTATCTTAATAAAGGCCATATTGAATACCTTGTGGCCAGGGTGTTATATTTAATCAAACTTTACATTGGATTGTGCTTTACACTAACTTGTTATGCAATGCTTGATATGTATAAAGCAACTTTCCTTAGAAGATTTTTAGCATTGTGGGTGTGCATTTTCTAGTGTTAAGAACTTGTTGTAATTGTCGGTGAATTAAGTTGGTTATGTTAAAAAAAATTATTATTTGAAATGAAGTTGATTGAATAGCAAATTAAAAGTTGTGAGTTATGAGGACAATTCTCATAAATGTGTTCAGAGGTGGGGCAAGAACGAAAAGCAACCTTTTTGTTTAATTTTTGTAGTTGCCATGCTACCTTTCTAGGGAACTTTATATTGTGTGGAATAGTAATTAATTTGTGTTGTATTATCATTATATTGTGGACAATTAATCTTGTGCAATGCTCCGCATGCGTGACATGTTGAGTCAAATAGTATTGTGCTCAAATTTATATGTTGAAACCCTATTCTTATATTCTTTCCTAATAAATACCAACACACTATAGTGGTGCGATTGCACTAAAACAACAATACCTTTAAGTTTAAAGTAATTGAGGATATTGTGTGAAGTAAATTTGCACATCATAGCTGATAATGAAGTCACGTTTTTGGCTCGTTGCTTCACTCCTAACCCAATTTTCTATAATTCTGAGTGGACACAAATGCACTACCAACAATTCATCAACCTTCTTCTTGTTTACGCTCAAGATGGTTCGCACAACAATCGGGGTATCCTTGAGCTAATTGTGTACGATATTGGTCGCGAACTTAACCAAGTTTACAATTATGATTTCTCTAATCAGTTTTATCTCGCACGTATGAGAATTCTCAATCTACATTTCACACTGTTCAAATTTCTTATGTGCTTGTCCGGGGTTTACTATCTCGAAGGAGCCAATGAAGTCATTGTAAACACGGACACATGGAAATATGTATGGATATTGTATCTTAAAACTGTTGTTTTATTCTTTTTTAGTCCTTTCTTTCCAATAATACTCACCCAAGTAGCTGGAAAAATCGTTCTTCGTGCTAATTTTACAAAATTTGTTGCAGACACACCCTCTAGTGCTTGTGTACTGGCATGGGGGTAACCTGGCTTGGGCCTCGCTTTGTGAAATATTTGAATAAGAGGTAGTTTTCTTTAGACCCACATGTGGTGTTTGCCCTTTCTTTGTCCGCTGCTACAATGTGATACACCAGTCTTCATTTGAATATTGTACTAGCTTATTTATGTATTACTAGGTCGGATCGTCATTTCCTCTTCCGTTATGGGGGATGCTTTTCATCTCAGTTATTTTGTCATGCTTTGTATTTCATCTTAAATTCAATGAAAATAGAGGGGTTGCTTGTGAAAATTCTATGTTGAAATCAAATAGCCTACAATACAAATACGATAGTGCAAAAAAAAAGACAATAATGTACTTGACAACTTTGTGAGGTTTGGATTATGTTTTTGTCTCGTTTTGTTGACTTAAGTTCTAAACAGATGTTTAAATTACTTTCTCATACTAATTAAGAAAATTTTTATTTAATTTCTGTGGGAGTTATTGAATTTTTTTAAAAAGCGAAGCTTTATTCTTAGCTTTGACACTACAACTTTTTGATGCTTGTAAAAAGGGTGGTAGATGTAATTTTTAAAGTCAAACATAAGGGGTGGTTGATGTAATCTTGAACTACAATTTGTTAGTTATCCAATCATGTAGATAAACAGCGGAACACCGCATTAGGGTCCATGCTAGAAATATAACTGATAGTAGAAAGGAAATTAGTGCAGAAATAGACATTTACTTGAAGTTTAATTCGACGAAAATCTACAACTCAATGACGTTTCAACTAACTGTCAACAAGAACTATCAATCCTCTCCTGCGGATGAGGAAGCCGAATATAGTTTTGGATCAATGAAGTTGTCTGTCGGTTCATTGTCGAACAGAGCCGCCTTTTGCTTGTGAAATATGAAATGTAATTCATCCTACCAATAGAATTCATGATTATGAAACTTCGAGTACATATTCAGCTCCTGCAATTCTGCGTATAAGACATACCATTAGTGCGACATCATATTGTATCGTTAAGAATGTAATGAACAAGTAAAACAAAGTGCTGCAAGAATGGGGAAAAAAATGCTTGGAGGTAATTAAATTACATTTTCCCCTTGCAAGGTAATATATTCATTTTCCAATGTCACTTGGTTGGCAACGCTATTGTATTCGATGCCGGTTAATTTGAGGAAATGCCTAAAATTCATATAATGGTGTCTTAGTTGGATGAGCTTGTACATTACTTGATAATTCGAGAAGGTTTTCTCCATTCTTGTAGACAATTCGAGGGAAAGGTGGTGAGCAGCTTCAAACATGTACTCCGACAAATGAACTGAGTTATCTTTGGCAAAATCCCACATAAGAAGGATTAGAAGGCATTCTGTACACTTCGTGATTTCTGTATCTATTCGCGGAAAGGATCTAGCCCTTCTATCACAATCCAGAGATGACATTGTAAATATGTAAATGAATGATGTGCGCGCAAGTTAGGCGAACATGGATTTTATATAATGGTAGTATTGGAACTCTGTTAAATAATTTTTATTGTAATTAATCACCGTGGTTAACCATGCAATCATATATGGGTATGATTAAAAATCAACTGTTACTCTAAAATAGTACACTGGGTTCACAGGATGTGCAGCGGAATTCCAATTTAGCCTTTCATTTTTGCAGGCCAAGATATTGGATAGCAATGCTTTCTCCAGGAATCAAATCTTTTTGGATTGGATTCTATGTTTTTGCTGTTATTTCAATCACATGCTATATTCCGCGTGCTTGCCATGTCTTGTCTTGGCATGGCTATCAAGTAGCTGTCAAAACCACATGCTAACTATTCTCTTACTGCAACTGGAAAAGTTTAGTTATTATTCGAGAGTGGTTTAATATATTTGTTTGGTACGCATTCCTCGCCCAGGCTTTTACTATTTGGTACGAAGGTCAAGATAGTTACATATAATTTCACTTGGAAGAGTAATGCACAAAGACCCACACTAATCTATTATACGATAAAATCACCCTAATGAGAGGTACAAAATGACAACACTAATGCGTCTAAGCATCTAAATACAAACATTCTTGGCAAATATAATAGGTGCCAAAAATAAAAAATTTGTTATGTATTCCTGTCTTGGTAGCTTACAATACATTCTTACATGTGCAATACATGTAATTCCATCGACGTGGACGTCCCACACAATGATGTCCTATTTCTCATTCTCTTGCGCAACTAAAATTGAAACGACTCACGGCTGAGAGAGCATAACGCATGCAAGCTTGGACCGGATGCCATTCTATTCAACTTTTTTTCGAAGCAAAAAGTAGGACTTGGTTGTTTCAATCTTCTACGTGGGGCAACATTGCTAGATTCAACATCGTCTCCGGTGTCGCTAGCAGCACTTTGGACAAATTCGGGATTAGATGGCAGCATTTCTTGTAGAGTAGGGAACATATTCAATAACTATAGTTAAATAACAATTTTGTCGTATGTAACCATTATGCATAACAACTACATTTGTAAGAACTCAGAGCCTGAAGTAGTGGCTTACTAACCCCCTGTCTACAGAAGAGGCTTCTGGTGGTTGCCTGTAGGAATCTATGGAGGGGGCTCCATAAATGCAGTGCGTGCAGATAAAGGTCCGAAAATGTTTTGTAGCTGACGCCACATCGGTTTTGGCTCGTTGATGTACGCGACTCCAAGATTGTGAACCTACAAGAAATTATAATTCGAACGGAGTTCATGTAGTCAAAAAATCATATAAAAGATGCCAAAAAATAGAAATGAACAGAAAAAAATGATACGGATTTGGCAAGTTAACCCGACAAATGTGGTCCCAAGTTTCTTCGAATGCACAAGCCATGTTATCAGGTATTGAGTACTCAATTGCCGGCCATTTTGTAATCCAATCCCTCATCGCGTACCTTCGTTGGGCAAGATGGAATTTTGTTAAGCAGAAGTAGTAGTCAAAGGACGTTTTGAAATTGTTATTGATGTTTCACATGGCGCACTCTATAAATTTTCGATCAACAGATGTCAATCGCCGATTTTAAACGAACACATCAAGATCAAACTACCGAATGAAATCCTCATCCATCTCCTTCGTCCACACTTCGGAGTAAAACATATTGCTTTGAGTACAACGGTTCTTTCGATTGGCCATAGTTAATTTAAATTAACTATCTGTACTAATCGAGTAACTGATTTTTTGTTTGAAGGGTTTTTGTGTTGATATGGTAAAGTAAAAAGTCTTGTGCGTGAATGACATTTATATACAGAATAGAAATCATATTGCTAGATTTGTATCACCCAACACCAATTAAATGCCCGTACTAGGGTCGTTGGAGGGTAGACGTAAATGCACTTATTTAAGAGGCAACATTTATTTGACATGAACTCAAGTATATAAGGTAGGTGAGCTTGTGCTTCACGACGACAAATTAGACATTAATGCACACTGATGCATATTCAAATGATTTTTTTAAAATTTGCATAAGGGTTAGCTTACTTAAGCATATTATTATTCACGTGTGCGCACATCTTGTCAAGGCTTTAGCCATTTGCCGGTGCATTAAAGTGTGGCTCACCAACTAAAACTGTGGGTATTCCAACTCACAAAAGCCATTCAACAGAAATACAAATCACTAAAAATTGACCTTGCATTACTTGTCGCCTTTATGCAAATTAATTAATGCCACTAAAACAAATACAATTGTATAACAATGAGTAAAACAAGATAGTTGTCTAAGATTATAAACCCATGCACTAAAGTTATCCTCGCATTCAGCATCAAGTGTAGATACAAAAAACTTCCATTTAGCATTGATCCGATATAAGTCTTAGAAACATACCACAATACCTACATCAGAACGCTAGCCAAGTTCTTCTAAGCATAATAGCCTTACAAAAGTTAATCAAGCAATGTATTTGCCCCAAAGTTTGGATATTAACCTTACAAAGGTTAATCGAGCAATGTGTTTTCTACTGAGCGTGGATATTACATATACAAAAAGGAGCATCGTGTATAGGATAAGTAGGGGAGCTCGATTGAACTGTGAACGTAGAAAGTGGATTTAAGTCAGAGTGATGGGAGTTTCCCTTTAATGGCAAGCTTCACAGGACCTACCTTCACTTTATCATCTAACCTAAAGAACATATCCATCACTTTGGGATTTATGACAAATGCAAAAGACACAATCAAACGATCCTCCAATGTCAAATCCACGTCGAGATGCCCAATCTCAGTACAAAGTGACTCGCACCTACGTGCAGCATCAATTTAAGAACCCAAACGCGATGCAAATTTTTCTATAGATGCATTTGCTTCCTTACAGAAACCAGAAATGAGTTCGACAAGATTATCATCTTCTCCATTTGAGAACCTCTTCCGCTTGCTTGCACTAGACGTCGGTCTAGAGGTGTTAGTTGTTGGAGCAGTAGTAGAATTACTTGCATTTTCATCCTGCAAAAGAGTCTCTGCTCCATGAGTGTTATCAGCAACAACCTCATTTTCCACATTTACTATTGAATCTTACTGCACTTCAGCGGTATTGTGGTAACTATCCCAGTAGTCGTTCTCCGCCTCAAGCGTGCAATTAGAAAAGTTGTAGTTGATGTTGCTATACCCAAGCGCATCTTGTATTTGAAAAATTAGCTTCCACCAGCTTCCATACTTCGAGTTTATATGAGGTCCGGCCTTCAAATCAGTTCCTGATAGTACAACTACGCATTTTTGCCTCAAGTTGTTTTAGGAAACTGTTTTTGTATCCATTCTGAGCCTTAATTCCATTTGCTCTTTCTAAAGGCATTGATGAGACATTCCTCTTCACCCATAATCCATGATTATCGACCTTTGGGTTCCCTACCGACAGAGTTGTCCATGCCTGTTCAATAATAAAAATTAAGGATTACTATGTTCCATTCCAATTGTTCACAACTGCACAACATAAAAGAGTATACTTCACAAAAATAATGTAGTTCTCAAAGACAATCCAACAACATCAACAAGAGAGAATAAAAATCCCTAACAGACTTCAAATGTTGAATTCCCGAGTGTTATACAATAACGACTAAGTAGTGTGACAATTTGTGCATGACAAAACACAAAGGTTGGAACTGATCACATGTGACACAACATACAATACAACCAGAATCACGAAGAACTCGTCATCAAGTACTAACAACACAATAGGAATGACGAATAGATTTTACATACCAAAATGCAGAATCATAAAATAGTTCTATCAAACCAAAAAGACACCAAGAAAAGTAATTCATCCAAGTCAGCGAATGAGTCCCCAACAAAAATTACTACGTTGTCAAACACGGTATCTCCATTCATTGAACGTAGAATTAGCCATTTGCTCTAGCATTTCAGTCCACTGTTGCGAAGGTTGAATGTGATCAATAAAGTGTTCGTTACAATCATCAACTTCCTCCGTATTTTCAATGAATTCGGCCTCGGCAGGATCAAACAACATCTCTGTTCGGACGAAATTATGTAGTAAATAGCAGGACATAATTATTTGATTTTGCATCGAGATTGAGTAGAAGGAGTTACTACGAAGTATAGCCCATCTTGTTTTAAGGAGTTCGAAGCATCTTTCTATAATGTTTCTGGCTTTCTCACGCCGAAGATTGAAAAGCTCTTTTGCATTTTGTGAACGCAGGTTACCCGAACCCCACTCCTTCAGATGATACCTTGTGTCTCTAAATGGGGCTAAGAAGCCTTCTCCATTCGTATGCCTAGCATTGTACAAATAATAGTTGCGTGCACAATTGGAGCATATGTGTGTTTTAGTCTTAAGTGAATTATGTAGTACAACAAATTATTCAGGAAAAAAACTTGCTGAAATCATTCAGATTCGCTAATACCACGCGCCATTATGAAATCATTAGGTCAGATCATAGGTTCACGTAGGACTCTACCATCGCGAAGGACCCTTCCCATCCTGTGAGGACGTAAACGAAGTTCATTCTTCTATTGCAAACTCCCAAGACGTTTATGCATATCATGCCCTTACGGCATTGATAACGACCCTTATTACACTTTGGGATGCGAACTGTTATATAACTCCCATCAAGTGTGCCCAAACAGCCTTGCAATACAATAATTAATGTAAACTACTCCAAATTAATAGGGTAACATAAAGAAAGAATAAAAAAACATATTGAGGAGCAAATAAGAGGTTCTCAAGTAGGTAATTGTAAGTGGAAGGCTTAATATATGTAGTACCTCAAATCATTTCCAGCATTCGTCGTTACAATCTGGTAGGACAAGTACCGGTTTTTGTAAGAGCACGTCATGGCAACGTAGAACCACCTTCAAAACTCTGTTAAAGTCAAGACTAATTGTTTGACCCGACTGTTTGAAGTCATGCTTCACTATGCAGTTTTTTTTTGTGGTGTGCGATTATGCTCAAGAAAATAGCGACCTGTTCAGGAACTGACACACCTCGATGACACACAAGACCACCCCTATCTTTCAATATAATACACAACCTACCGAATGCATTTCAGTTCGTCCTAAGATTGTTAATGCAGTCAACATCACTAGCATGGATTATGTCATTCAAATGCTTACCTTGTTCGGGAATTTTTTCCCTCAAACTATACCCTAGCCTACTGTTTGTCCTTAATGGCATTCGATACCGTTTCAGATGTCTCCAAACCAAGCAACAAAGTAGCATAGTCATCATTACATGAACATGCAGCACATGAATCATGGCCAAACCCTCACCGTCGCTTGATTCAGTATCTATTACGCTAGTCTATCAAACAAACTAAATAGTGAAAAAAAAAAGAGTTACAGAAATGTCGTGAACAAAGCAAAGTAGGTTTGAGGGGAAAACTTACACATACAATGCAAATAGAGGTTTGTGGACAATGCAAATAAACGACACTCACTTTGAAGTGGCAAACAAATTAGTTTGCAACAACAGCTTAAGTTACTACGCTAGAACTCAAATGAAACTTATAATTCGTTCAACATAAAATTACCAAAAAAGTAGAGAAGCAATTTTTTTTTCCTGAAAAAAAGGGAAAACACAAAAAGTAGCGGATTGAGAATTCCGATTCGTAATGGGACGCATGTGGTGTGAGAATATGTGTTCCCAAATTATGGAGCTCAATTATGTTTCACTTTGTAGATTTAAAGGTGGAGAAGTATCAGTAACCAATCTCACCATTTATGAACCCTGCCTGCTGTGTAGAGAAAAACGAAGGAGGTGATTCAATATTAGATGGGGAACAACGGTTAATTTAGGGTTCCCAATGGTATTTTTTGGTAATTACATTCAACTTCTGTCCCCACTTGTCTATTTACCACCCTTGTTAAAAAGCCAGATAATTTAAACTTCCCCCAAGCACGAGTTAGGTCTGACCATCACAAACTCACATTATCCCGGGTCAGCCAGGATAACCCAAGTTTACCAACTTACGAAGTAAACGCTGGCTAAAGTCGGTCAAGAAGGCACTAACCAGCGCTATCCGATGAAGTAAATGAGCCCTTAGTGGTCTTGATCAAAGTCTCAATGTTTAATTCCTAATCAACATGCTAAGCCCATGAATTAATTAACAATCAAATATTAAGTCATTAAGTCCATATTTGAAGTGTGTAAATTTTCTAGATATATCTTTATTCGTAAAGGAAAGAACCAAAAGGTAAAGATAGAGATTGTAACCGCATTTATCGATTGGAGTTCTTTAAATACAACTGGTACAATTTTGTTTCGTCTTTAATTCGATAAAAGCAAGATTTGTGTTACATGTGATAAGATAGATCGACCATGTTTTCAGAAGAGTATCAACCTCAGAAGTTGTTTTTCCAAGATTTCCAACAGACAAAAATATATTTATTCAAATTTATCCAAGATAGTTCAAAACTCACTTGTAAAAAAATAAGAAAAAAAGATAGTTGCAAACTTATTTTGATTAACTGGTTAATACCTTAATTTCAACTCATCAAAATAACACTTATTGTAGCTAAAAAATAACACTCATCAAAATAACACTTAATTTCAGTACGCTCATTTATTACAAAAAAAAAAAATTAAATTATGTTCTACGGTATAGCTAAAAAATATCCTTTTTTCCCCCTCTAGTTAACAAATAATTTGTAGTTGTTATGGTATAAAATGTTTAGAATTATTGAAAGTTACAAAAAGTGGATACGCCACAGGAGCAGTTTTTTTAAAACATTTAGTCAAAACTGGTCACTTTTATATATTTTTGAATCATTGTGGCGGATTTAAAATCCATCTAATATGAAAATCATTTGAATTCCTTATCCAAAATCATTCTCTCAAATGTAAATCCTTCCACACAAATATAATCTAATTTTATTTATTAGTTTTTCTTTTATTTATCCTAACTTTGAACATGATTAGTCTCATATCACTACCCGCTTTTTGAAACTTGCAAGAAATCCTATTATTCCAACAAATGATACACATTATAAGGTACCTTAATTTAAGTATCTATCTAAGCCCAAACATATATAAATTTTTTTCCCTTCTCTTTTTCGGCTAACTATATTATCTTTTGAACTTCGTCTTAGATTAGTATTGTCTTCACTCTAGAAGGACATGGAGAACTTCACAAGGCCTTAGCAGTGTTTGCATCGAGAGGCATTGATTTGTGCAAGGTAATCAGAGGAGTATTCTCGATAAAATTTTACATTTTATCCGATAAATTTGTCTATTTGCATCTTTGGATCTCCATGTATTCATTTAGTACTTTTGGTTCAATTTCATAGGAACAAAAATATAGTTTTGTCGAGAATTTGTTTTCTTTCCATTAATATATGGCTCATTTTTTAGAACTATTTTATTTTATTTTATTTTATTTTTCTGTTTTCTTTTCTTTATTATGAAACAATAGACTGAGAGCAGACCGCGGGCAAAGCATCGAATTGGGATTGCCAATGGCTTGAAGCATGGAAATAACATGTGAGTTTCACTTTACTAATTTGGAGATTTATGCTAAGGATCAAGTCAATAAACAAAACTTTTTGTTCATTTATTTGAAGGCCATTCCAATCAATTATGGAGCTAGAAGCTTAGGGTTAGGGGTATAACTATTAGCTACGTGTTACAAATAATACAATATAATTAAATTAAAAAATAGGAGTGCACCGAAAAAAGTATTTTAAAGGACAGTTAGGGTTGATTACTCAAATTTAGTGTTACAAATAATACAATATAATTAAATTAAAAAATAGGAGTGCACCGAAAGAAGTATTTTAAAGGACAATTAGGGTTGATCACTCAAATTTAGTTATATATACTAGGAAGTAAGGCACATTCTATGCTTGTGTAAAATAAAAATGAAATATAATTTCATTAAGTGTTTAATAAATTTATATTAATTTTATGTATTAAGAAAAAAATTATTGAAAATTAAATTGAATCTTATTATAGAAAAAGAATAAATAAAAATATAACCTAAATTAAATATTGAAAATAAATGTATGGAAAAAATGGAGAGAAGAAAGGAAATAGAAATAATATATCACCTCCAAAAGAGAGAGAAAATACTGAGATGAAAGAGAAAAAAAATGTGATATCAAAGACACCAAACAATTATTAGGGATTGCTGGTCTTTATAAAAGTATGTGTGTGTGTGTGTGTGTGTGTGTGTGTATATGGGATATCCTTTTTTCGTTATCCAACTTGTCTTCCTTGTATCTGCTATTTCAAAGAATCAAAGTAATAATTTCTCCACATTTTCAAAATCACAGAAATGAACGAATGGTTATATGTAACTTTGGTGCAGTTGCTCTGATTACCTCTTTTTCATTGATTTTGAAGTGTCTATGATGGAGCCTAGAGTGCAATATGCTCTAGCACAACTCCGGGTCAGTCGTCTTTTCCTTGGCCGTACATATTTTTATTTTTTGAAACGATTACGTTATCATTGCATGAATATCAAATATCATGTTGTGAAAATGTGGTAAGGTGGTGTAGAAAAGTACTCAAATTTAGGAGAGGAGAAAATGGAGAGGAGGACACACAATATCTTCTCTAGTCGACCGACATTTCTATTTCACTCAAACTTTACTGAAAAAACACTTTTATAACTCCTTCATTCTTTCACTCACTCACTCACTCACACATTCACTTCACCACACTCACTCCACACGCCAAATGCCTAATACATGACCACTATTTATACTAGTCTCCTAATGTATAACATGACTCTTAGAATACTAATTTCATAGGTTGCAACTTAATTATACGAAATAACTTATGTAACTCCTAACTGTTACCACCATCTTCAATGACTCTTTGACTTCTCAAAATCAAGATTTCACTTTTCATTTCTCAATACATCAAATATTAATCACTAGCAACAAATCATCAAACCAAACATTATCAAGTATATCATCAAATATTAATCACTAGCAACAAATCATCAAACTGCTATACAATAGAATAAGAACTACTATAAAAGTATAAATACAAACCCACGTGAGTTGGTAGGGAGTCAAACCCAAGACGTCACGGTCTTGGAGCCTCAACTTCACCACTTGAGTTAGGCCTCATCGGCGGCCGCATATATTTTTATTGATATATTTATTTTTACATTTTTCATTCTTTTTTCTTCTCATTAAATCCACTTACAGTTAAAAAGGCATGTCTAATCTCAGTCAAAAAAAAGGGCACGTATAATGTTGTGAAAAGCTTCAAATATAGTATAAAAAATTAATGCTTATGTTCAAGAATTGTGTGAGTAATTTGTTCAAAAATGATAGAAGAATAATGAAAATAATAAAGTGATGAATAAATTGCTAGAAAAGTTGTAGAGAATGTTGTTGAGTGCAAAGAGTGCTTTAGAGTATCAGAATTCCATGTGTTTTATCTTATGAGCCACTAGGCCTTATATAGAGTTAGGAATGCACTTGTCCTACAAGATTCCTTCATGAGTTTCGAATGGTTGGGGGGGATTTGTTGAGATTTGTTAGGTGCTATAAATCAAGCTTCCACATTTGTCACATGGCCATTTGACTTAGTCTATGCTTATCTACCCCCTACGGAGTAGTCTACGGGCCTGGAACTATCTTTAGGGAAGAATCCTTTCTGGATTTGGGCTTTTGGAAGAGGGTCTACCTTGAAAATTCCTTCCTTGGCAAGGACTTCAGGGTGGTCGACGGCTCTAGGAATTCTTTCATGGGCTTGGGCTTCAAGGCAGTATTCCCCCTAAGCATGGTCCGGGAGATCACTTTTAGGCCTTATCTTCCATTAATACATTGCCAAGCCTAAAAGAGCGTAAAAATAGGATGTATCATAAATCAAGGCATTTTATTGTTAGAAAGTGCCAAACTCGTGAATTAACGTTATTTTGCAATTAGGCAAGTTAAACAATGCCCAAAATAAAGGGTGTCAATAGATAACCAAAATCTCAGTTGAATTTTGTACTCATCTATACGATATATTATCGACATTTTTTTGAAGCAGATATGATCCATATACAATTATAAATATTTGAATTATAAATTGATACGAATATGTTATTCGAAGATCCGATGTGCTCAACATTTTCTCTGTATATATTTATCTATTTACACTATAGGAAAACGAGTGAAATTCGACGGAATTTCCATCAGAAAAAACTAATTTCGGGGGAAAGATGTCCACAGGATAAAACCGCACAGAAATACCATTTTTTGCTGGATTTCCACCAAAAATCGATCGCCAGAATCCAAGAATATTCTGTTGGAATCCATTCCGGCGATCATAAAATCAGTCTAAAATCCCACCAGGCTGTCATTGTCGCTCCACTTGTCGCCACAACCTCCACTGGAATAATATCCCCAAAATATGCAAATTTTTGTAGTTGAAGGGATTTGAACCCATGATATCAACATTGGATAACAAACACTCCACCACCACACTATGGCAAGAACTTGTGATACATTTTGTTTTGTTATATAGTTATTATATATTTGTTTGATTATTCTTATTTTAATTTATTAAATAATTTTAATTTGTTTTTTATAATTAGGATATAAATTTTGCACTCTAAATTTTTATATGGGAGCTCCATTATCATTATTTCATTAAGAGTATATTCTAAAAAACAATAAGGGCCGTCTAAAAAAAGGTATGCTATTATTATTTAATATTAGATAGGGCCTTCACAAGTTGCAACATGCAATTATCAGCCAGTTTTTAATTTTTTTATTACAAGCAACTTGTTGGCAATTTCATAATTAAATTATATAGCCATAAACTACTTAAAGATCTCATCCTTATCCCCAAAAATCTCTCTCCCAATATTTCTCTACCATATTCTATATTGGTTAATGTCAATTGTGTATTTATTATTGATTTATAGTTAACATTTTTCTTTTGTCACAAATCAGATTTCCTTTTCATATCAAGTAATGTCTTTACTAAATTAACGAGATATCAAGTAATTCCCAATATTTCCATGAACATATACAATATGGTTAACGAGATATAAAATGACATATTTTAATATGATGCCATTTGGATAAATATATTAAATAATAATCAAGTAACAATAGATATTTTTTTTGTTCGAAATTTTATTTTCTTTCAATAATTAAGTAAACAATAATACAACAATTCTTTATTAATTTAACATAAAAAAATTCTAGTGCTTCTTTAATTAACTTTTTCAAAACAAGAGTAAATACTAAGTTAAAATAATTAGGTTAGAAAAGAAATATTTCTCCTCATTAAGTCAAAAAGACCATATTTCTTCAATAATTAAGTAACATTGATTTTCTCTATTTCTCCTCATTTAGAAAGCACGAAATAATTTCCCACACAATGTTAAAGTTAAAAATATATATTTTACATTAGTATGAAATAACTAAACACAAGATCAAGGCTCTAAGAAGATTAAAATAACATTAATCCATGCCTCTTCAAGCTTAATCTTTTAGAAAGCCATGAAAATGAAAAAATTATCCTTACCAACAAAATATTATATATGATAATTATCTTTCATAATTTTACTTTTGTAGTATTAAAATTTTCAAAAGAGATCACCCTTTGCAATAATTAGAAAAAAAGAAATTTAGAAACATGTATTGTTGATGAGATATACACTTTGTATAGTAATTGAGATAATGAGACAAATGTTAAAAAAAAATTATTTTAAGTTAGAAAATATTGATTCTTTTATTTTACAGATTCTGATTTGTATGTTGTATTTTATGGTTATTGCATATAATGTTTATTTCAATTATAAATCAATTATTAATATTTTTTTACATTCTTATTTAGATTTACAACTTTTAATTTTGAGTTAATTTCTCTACCCTTACAATTGAGAATATGTTGCAAGTGATGTAAATTATAATTTTGATGATTAACATTGATATATTCATTAAGATGTAATAGAATATTAACTTTGTGGACACAACAAAATTAAATGAAATACATTTAATAGAACCTAATGAAAAATAAAAGGTGTGAATGAATGGATAGGGTAAAGTCGGTTTAATTAATACACCACATACATATAAATAAAATCGGGGGTTTGAACTTGAGACGTGTCCTAAGTGTAATGCCTTCCCACTAAACTAATTTCAAGTTTGTTTATTTATATTTTTTTTCTCTTTATAGTTATTATATTATTATTTTATAAAAAAATAATTACTTTGACAGAAATTTATTTTGTACTTATTGGGGGTTGAATCTAAGACGTCTTTGTTGGTTGCTATCCTGTCGACACAACAACCGCGCAGAGGAATATGCCTTAGTTTTTCTTCGTTTACTCAACTACATAACGAAACTGTATGCATTGCTTGGGTAGACAGTTACAACAAATCTCTACATTAATGCTATATTTGGAACAAAAATTTTGGTGAGAAAAAATGGGAGGAAAATAGAAAAGATAAAAAATAAACGCACAGATTACTATCATTTGAAATAAAAAAAAAAATTATCCTATTTTTCTTACCAAAATCCTAGAACCAAACGGAGGATAAGTGGAATCTTTTTTGGTCTGAATGGTTAGTTATTTCTTTTTTAAATTTAATAATGACAAGAAATATAGTGACAATCATTTGGACATATAAACGAAAATTTTCCCTCTCTCTCTCTCTCTCACACACACACACATGAATGAATATGAATGTGGAGAAGTCAAATGGTCATTATGTGTTTTTTCACGGAGACTTAATTAAAGAATCTGGAGAAGTCAAATGGTCATTATGTATTTTTTTCACTGAAAGTTAATTAAAGAAATACAAGATAACAAAATGGAAAAGTATAGCAATACGTATATATATTCACATTCCACAGGGTCCTCCAAATGCCGCTAAGCCTTTTTACAAAATTGTCACTTTTCATATGCATGGCCCACTTGATAAAACCCACTTAATAGAGCATATATATATATATATGTATTTATGATCATATATATATATATATATATTAAATAAAGAAAGAAAAATAAATTGAATTTCATGGAACTTACACATACAATGCCACTAAGCTTTTTGGCAAGTAGACCACTTATCTTTTTTTTGTTTGAATACATATCATCAGATTATATCAATGACTCTTCGAGTACAAATCAAACTATTACATCATATTTCAAATTAAATCATTCACAAACTATAGACAAATTTGTACAGAATACAATTTCAGTTAGTCACACAGTTAGTTAGTCGGTTAGACGGTTATTTTCCATGTAAGCAATTATTAATTATTTATTATTAGCAATTAGTCAGTTAATAACAGAAAAGTTAGTTAGTTAGTGATATAAATAGGAGACAATGTACTATTCACATAAGTTTTTGGCAATTTTACTAATCAATACGATTTTTCTTCCCCAAAACCTCATCTTCACTCTGATGCCTCCAATCACTACGAATTGTTCATGGTATCAGAGCGGGTTTTCAATTCTGATGTTCATCACGATTAGTTGATTGTGTGATGAGATTATTGATTCGAAGTTGCAACTGCTGATAATTTTTCGGTTGCATGAGAGAGGCGATTGTCTTCGATCGTTTTTTTTTTTTGGCGTTGTGCTAATATGGCTGCTCAACTGGATGAATCGTTGATTATCCATAGCTCAGACCATCCTGGAATGTTGCTGGTCACAATCCCCATGAACGGCAAGAACTTCCTCACCTGGAGCAAGTCCGTTAAAATTGCGTTGGAGGCAAAGTCGAAGCTAGGGTTTATTGATGGCAGTATCTTGCAACCTGCACCTACCGATCCAATATACAGGCAGTGGAGGAGGGTAAATAGCATGATTATTTCATGGATTTTGAATTCGATTGATAAAGATATTGTGCAAGGGTTCTTATATTCCGATAGTGCTAGAGAATTGTGGTTGGATTTGGAGCAGAGATACGGGCAATGCAATGGGCCTCTGCTATACCAAATTAAGCGAGACATAAGTTCGATTAGTCAAGGAACTATGACATTGGCTGCTTATTTCAACAAATTGAAGGCGTTGTGGGATGAGTTGATGTGCTTGCATGCTCTACCGCGTTGTACTTGTGGCTGCACCTGTGGAGCTGCACAAGAAGTGGAAGCCTCACACTCATCAGACATGTTGATTCAATTCTTGATGGGTTTGAATGAGAGCTATGAAGCCATTAGGAGTCAGATCCTTGTGATGGATCCACTGCCAAACGTAAATAAGGCGTACTCAATCCTTCAGAGGATTGAGTCACAGAGGGATGTCCAAGTGCATAATACTGATGTGAATGATCATGCTGCGATGATGGTTAAACAACCGTTTTAGAGGAATCAAGGTGCTCAAAATAAAATTTTCAAGAAGAAAGGGGAAAAGTACTGTGACAACTGCCATACATCTGGTCACACGAGGGAGACTTGTTTCAAGCTTCATGGCATTCCTGACTGGTATAAATAGCTGAAGGAGCAAAAAGGTGTAGGAAATAATCCAGTGAGAAGATTCACTGCTAATGCTTGCATTCAACAGGACACTCCATTGGATTTAGTCACTGACCAACCAAGGACTGAAAATAGGTGGCCTAGAAATATATCAGATGTGATCCAGCAAGAGGTTGAACAGTACTTGAAGGGAAGACTGGTTGTAACAGGACAACAAGCACACTTTGCAATTGAATTTGCAGGTAGTAACGTTGGTTTTGCATTCACATGTCGACACTATATGAAACCTGGAAGTTGGATTATGGACACTGGGGCATCAAGCCATATGTGTGGAGATTTTGATCTACTGTTGAACCCGAGACCACCACCTAAACCAATCCCTATTTTCTTACCTGATGGTTCTGAAAATCGAGTCTCACATGTTGGTCAAGTTGTTCTGCATCCTTCTCTTATCCTCCATGAAGTCTTATATGTGCCCACTTTCAAATACAATTTGCTATCTGTGGCACGTATCACTGAGTCGTCTAGCCCTTTCCTCACATTCTTTCCTTCTCATTGCTTGCTACAGGACCAGAAGACTAAGCAAGTCTTGGCTGTGGGCAAAGCACTTGGGTCACTATATGTGTTGGACAAAGATTTTTTTTCTCCAGCTCTCAAAAATTGTGTTCAGTTTTCACATACTTCTAATTCTTGTTCATCTGTTAAACCTCAAAACCCTCTTGTTTCTTGTAAACTTGTGAATGCATGTGTCAATAAAAGTGACCTGGATGTTTGGCATCAAAGATTGGGGCATTTATCTCATTCCGCAATGAAACATTTGTGCTTTCTTGATGATAATGTTTCTGTTCCAGATACTGTTTGTGATATATGTCATTATGCCAAACAACATAGAATGCCATTTCCTAAAAGCACTACACAGTCTAGTAAGATGTTTGAGCTGGTACATATGGATGTGTGGGGTCCATATAAGAAGCCTACTTTATCTGGAGCACACTACTTCCTAACTATTGTTGATGATTTTAGCAGAGCAACATGGACTTACCTTCTTTCTCATAAGAGTCTTGTTCCATCCGTTCTTGGCACGTTTTTTTCAATGATACAGACTCAGTTTGGGTGCCCTGTTAAGGTGGTAAGGTCTGATAATGGGAGTGAATTCACTTGTGGTGCTTGTCAAACCTTATTTCGAGAAAGAGGGATCTTTCAGCAGACCTCATGTCCTTACACACCCCAACAGAACGGGGTAACAGAGAGGAAGCATAGACATATTTTACAAGGAGCAAGAGCTTTGATGTTTCAAGCAAGCATGCCTTCTAAGTTTTGGGGGGAGTCTATTCTAACTGCCACTCACTTGATAAGTAGGATTCCTTCCTCTGTACTTGACTGGAGAACGCCATTTGAAGTTCTTTATGGTAAAGTGCCAGATTACTCCCACTTGAAGGTGTTTGGGTGCCTATATTTTGGGATGGATAACACTCCATCTAGGGATAAGTTTTCCCGCAGATCTCATAAGTGTGCATTCATCGGGTATACTCCAGGAAAGAAAGGGTACAAGCTGTACAATTTGACCACTCACACTGTCTTTAACTCTAGGGATGTGCAGTTTCATGAGCAACAATTTCCTTTTTCCAATACTACCACACATACAACACACCCTATTCCAGTCAGTTTTGATGAACCATCTTGTGGAACCACTCTTCCTCCCATCTCTCCTACTCCATCTCCAATGCCTAATCCAGTTCCTCTTGCTCCTCCAGCAGTCAGAACAAGCACCCGAATTAGAAAACAACCTGCTTGGCTTCAAGATTATGAGTGCCCCCAGTTATCAACTCACCAAGCCCAAACTGTTACCACTTTTTACCCTTCTTTTGACTCCTGCAAATTTTCTCCTACATATACAGCCTTCTTAGCCAATATTTCAATGGTTCCTGAACCTTCTTCCTATAAACAAGCCATAAACATCCCGAATGGATTCAAGCCATGGATAAGGAGCTTGAAGCACTAGAAATGAATGATACGTGGGAAGTTACTGCGCTTCCAGCTGGGAAGCATGCTATAGGGTCTAAATGGGTGTATAAAGTCAAGTTTAAGCCTGATGGGAGTGTGGAAAGATACAAGGCCCGATTAGTGGCCAAGGGTAACAGCCAAACACATGGGGTGGATTACTTTGATAGCTTCTCTCCCGTAGCTAAACCTGTGACAGTCAGACTATTTTTAGCCATATCTACAGCTTATTCTTGGCCCTTGCATCAACTGGACATCAACAATGCATTTCTACATGGATTCTTGGATGAAGAGGTTTATTTGTTGCCTCCGGAAGGATATACTAAGGCTGGACCTGGTGAGGTGTGCAAACTGAAAAAGTCATTGTATGGGCTTAAACAAGCCTCTAGACAATGGAACCTTGAGTTTACTACCCAATTGCTTGCTTACGGGTTTACTCAATCAGCCCACGATCATTGTTTCTTCTTCAAGACAAATGGGAGTTCTTACTTGGCAGTTCTTGTATATGTCGATGATGTGTTACTTACAGGTTCCAATCAGGCCGATATTGATGCAGTGAAGTCTTTTTTAGACAAAACCTTTACTATTAAAGACTTGGGGTTTGCTAAATATTTCCTGGGATTGGAAATTGCTCGTTCACCTGAAAGAACTCTCATCTCCCAAAGGAAATACATACTTGATATTCTAGATGATGCTGGCATGGACTCTGCTGCACCAGCATCTACTCCTTTGCCAAAGGGCTATTGTTTCAGTTCCACCGACAGTCCTCCTTACTCTCATCCTGAGCAGTATCGCAGACTTGTGGGGCAGCTCCTCTATCTCAACCTTTCGCGACCTGATCTTAGTTATGCAGTCCATTTTCTAAGTCAATTCGTTACCAATCCTGCTGAAGCACATTGGGAGGCCGCTACTCATGTCCTTCAATATTTACGTGGCACATCTTCCGCTAGCATATTCTTTCCTGCTTCAAATGATTTCCAACTTACAGCTTATTGTGATGCTGATTGGGCCACATGTCCACTTACCAGGAAATCTATTACGAGATATTGTGTCTTCCTTGGTGGTTGTCTGATCTCCTGGAAGTCAAAGAAGCAGGCCACAGTTTCAAAATCCTCGTGTGAAGCGGAGTATCGCAGTCTAGCTACAACGGTTTGTGAATTACAATGGGTTTCATATCTTCTTGCAGATTTTCAGGTTTCCATCTCTCTCCCTATACCTTTGTGGTTTGACAACAATGCAGCCATACATATCACAGCAAATCCGATTTTCCACGCGCGGACGAAACACCTGGAGATTGATTGCCACATTGTTCGAAACAAGTACCGGGATGGGTTCATCAAGCCTTCATACATCAATTCTTCTTCTCAGTTAGCTGATCTTTTCACCAAAGTTATTCCTGGTCCTCATTTTCGGACTCTGTTGTCCAAGTTGGGATTGGTTTTTCACCAATCTCCAACTTGAGGAGGGGGTGTACAGAATACAATTTCAGTTAGTCACACAGTTAGTTAGTCGGTTAGACGGTTATTTTCCATGTAAGCAGTTATTAATTATTTATTATTAGCAATTAGTCAGTTAGTAACAGAAAAGTTAGTTAGTTAGTGATATAAATAGGAGACAGTGTACTATTCACATAAGTTTTTGGCAATTTTACTAATCAATACGATTTTTCTTCCCCAAAACCTCATCTTCACTCTGATGCCTCCAATCACTACGAATTGTTCAAAATTATTACAATAAACTATTATTGAAGCAGGATAATAAACTACCATAAAGGTAGGAATAAAGTCCATACATTCATCGGTGGGAATTGAACACAAGACCTTTAGAGTGATATTTTACATACACGGCCACTTATCACAAACACAAACACAAATTATGTGATATTTTACATACACGGCCATATATATGTGTGTGTGTGTTGGGGGGAGGGGGCGCGGTGGAGTATGATTAACGTTACATCCCAGGTATGTTGGATTTCATTTTCCTCTTTTATGTGTTTCAACTAATTTATTTTGTTAGATTATCAATTTATCACTCAATATTTATTAGAGATTTACTAATTTGAATGGATTTTGTAGAGCCATTGATCGTGGAGAAACTACTTGATTGATTTCTTTTAGTTTCAATTAGTCAGCCTATTTAATTAATTTAGTTGATGTGGTTTAGTTAAATAACTTTATAAATGTTAGTTTTCAGTAACGTATCAACTGATCATAATAACTAAATTTTATAAATTAAATTTTGATTAGTAAATTATTATGTTATAAATTATTAAGTTTTTAGTACCGATTCCTTCCCATGTTATTATGCTTAGCAATTGAATTTCTGAACAAGAAAAACTGATGGTATAGACCTTAGTTAGTTAATTAGCTAATATTCAATAATTATTGTGTGTTTGTCGTGACTACGATTAAAACACCAATCAATTGCGGAAATGAAGTTAGATAGAGCTTAGGAAATTATAGGATTTAACAACTTGAATAAGACTAATATAGCAGATTTGACCTTTAGTTGGTGAAGTGATTTAAGTCCAATTTTATTGACTGCATAGGGATTCCAATATGGGTGATTTAGTGAAGTAGTAAATTGCATGGCGTAAAGTATCTCTTAGTGCCGTTCAACATGAGCTGAGTGCATTCCATTTTTTTTTTGGTGAGGCATTGAACTACATCTAGGGGTATCAATTTGGATGAGTAGGGTGGGTTTAGATCGGGTTAAGGTAGGAGTGTAATATAAAAAACCTCAACCCAAATTCAATCCAACCCGAAGCTCAACCTGAAAGGACCAACTCGAACCTGACATAATTGGGTTCAGGTTAGGTTCGGATTGACCTCATTCGTTTTTAATTCACCCAATGACCCGACCCTACCCAACCTGACTTTTTTCTTTTTTTCAAACTTTCAAACTTATAACCAAAAAGATTGCTAAAAATACTATCAAAAAATAAGGGAAAAAAAAAATCTAAAGTGCGAAAAGAAACGTAACAGTAACATGTTGCCATGTACTAAAACATGATATCAAAACATCAAATTCATCGCTAACATTAACATAATGTCATATATTAAAATATGATACCAAAATATCAAATTCATCCCTAGCATTTAACATATTGTCACATACTAAAACATGATACCAAAATATCTAAGTCAAAGGAATATCACCATAAGTCATAACACAAGCATAACATGACCATAAATTTTTAACAAATATCCAAATCTTCCCATCAACATCAACGTAACATAATAATTAAGTTTAACAAAACATTCAAATCTTCTTCAATTCATTTCCCCTCCAACTTTATCTTCAACACTAATTTTCTTCATACTCCGCATTTAATAAGCCAAACATGAAAATAATAAAAAAAACCAAAAAACCAAAAAACAAAACCCAATATTACTCGGTCACATTCTCAAATATAGGAAATGTTTTGAAAGTGAATGGAATTTGGAAAATATATGAAATATATATAGAACTTCGAATGTATATGAAATATAAAAATTATATTTACTCTCAAAGTCACATATTGTCAATGTTCGAAGCATCAGTCGTAGCGGTGCTTGACTTATCATCGGTGCAATTTATAAATAAAAACATGATATTCACGGTCAACTCATCCAGTTGCACATTAGTTTCTACAAAAAAGAAAAAAATATGTCAAAAAATTGAAATAGTAATTAATCAAAGTATATACAAAAAACATACATTTTTGACCAATCATCCAATCTTTGCAACACACTAATGCTTCAACAACATCAGGTTTCATTGCACTACGGTATTGATCAAGAATTCGATCACCCGTGCTAAAAGCCGACTCAGAGGCAACAATAGAAATTGGAAGAAAAACTGCATTTGGCTACGAATTTTGTCAAAAAATCCATAACTAAATCTAATAGCCACAAATTAGTCCGAGATTAGCCAAAGATTTTGTTTTCATGGCTAAAAGTAGCTTGGCTAATTTTAGCCACAAAGATTGGCCACGGAATTTTTTAGCCATAGATTAGCCGTGGCTAAAATTACCCATTGCCAAACAAAATAAAAAAAAATAAAAATCTACGGCTAAAATTAGCCACGAATAATCCGTGGCTAACTAAAAAAAAGGTGGTAACTAACCATGTAACCCCCCCCCCCCCCCAAAGTAACTAAAAAAAGGTGATATATTTTTCTTATACTTAACATATATCTACATGATATTTTAAATATAGATTATCTAAATAAATTTCATTAATTTTATCATTTTTCTTATCAATTTTTGTAATTTATTAACCAATTATTTTTTTTAAATTAAAAACATTTATCTTTGATTTTATCAAAATTAATACCTTAAAAATATTTATTTCAACAATTTTAAATACTAATTTTATTTTCCTATTGAGTAAAATGACCAATAACCCTAAATCAATTTAAATACATGAATCAAATATTTGAATTTATTTTATTGAATTTTTTATTTAAATTAATTTTTGTATACATGAATCTAATGTTTTTCTTTTTATATCTTGTTCAATTTTTGAAATTTATGTTTTTTAAAGGAAAAGACTTATAACAAACGAATATAGTACAATGTATACCAAGTTACTTCAAAAAATATTATATTTTTTTTATTAATACTGTGCATAACACGGAGGGCAGAATAAAGAGGCCCATCACCTTAATTTGATGGCATAAATAACAAGAAAAACATAAAGAAATGAAAAAAAAAAGAAAGAAGAATAGTACTAACATCTTATTTTTGGTATGACGGAGAGAGAGAGGTATTATCATTGCTTTAGTTTCGTTTTTTTTTTTTTTTTTTTGAAGTGCTTAAAAGTTCAAATTTAAGGGGGAGGGGTAAAAATAACTACATAATAATATTCTTAAGCGAACTGGAAAGAAGAAATCAGAGTGGCGCAGCGGAAGCGTGGTGGGCCCATAACCCACAGGTCCCAGGATCGAAACCTGGCTCTGATATGAGTGGCTTCCATCTGATTAGAATTTTTCCGTTTTTATACGTTTAATTAAATAAATAAGATATACTATTGACGATAAAGCATCACATCAGGGGATGTAGCTCAAATGGTAGAGCGCTCGCTTTGCATGCGAGAGGCACGGGGTTCGATCCCCCGCATCTCCATTTTTTCTGTTTGTTTTTTACTCTAATGTGATATCCCATGGGCCTAGGCCCCTCAAATTCAACAAGTATTTGGTTAGAATTATCCCAATTATTGTCCGGTTCTATTTTTCGTGTTTTTTCTGTAACATGATATTCCATGGGCCCAATTCAGCAATTATTTTGTTAGAATCAGCACAATTACTGTCCGGTCCAGCCAACCACGCATACTTCCCAATCTTCTTTCAATTTGTTTTTCTTTTATATCTACTAGCAACACCGCACACTTTGCATGAGTGTAAAATATAAAAAGTATATATTATAATTTAGTACTTTAATTTTTTTAGGATAAAAATATAAATATATTATTAAATTCTAGCTATAGATTTAATAACATAATTGTAAAACAAACTTCCACAGCTCTTGATCAGAACATTTTATTTTTTATTTTTAACATATTATTTCATATAATTCTTAAAAAATTATTCTTATTTATAAAAGAAATTTAATAATATATTTATATTTTCAACCTAAAGAAAAATTAAGTACTAAATTAAAATATATATATTTTTTATTTTGCCCACACGTAGAGTGTGCGATTTTGTTAGTTATATCATATATACTTATTTATATTGAATTGGCTGAAATTTCCTTTCGTCCCTAAGTTTTCATTTCAATTGCAAAATCATCCCTTTGTGTTTTTGATACTTAATTTCCATCCTTCAATCCACGCTTTTTTTTTATATTATTTAACTGAAATATCATTTTTGAGCCAACTTTTACCAAATCAAAATTATCCTCAATAATTACATCAAGCACTCCAATTTAGTGTATTATGTAGAAATTAGTAATATCAAAGTTGGAGAAAAATAATTGGGTAAGATACTTGTACTTTAAAATTTTTTACATAAAATATTAAATTGAAATTTGAATTTCTTGATTTTTTTTTTCATTTTTTATGACCCTTTTATGAAATAATTATGCATTTAATTTTATGTTCAAAAAAATACTAATAACAATGACTATCATTTTTGAATATTGCATAAAACCTTGTAGTTTAATAACTATATTGGTGTCTCATCAAATTTGAATTGTCTCTGATGATTGGTGACTAATGTAGATTTTCTCAAAAGACTAACAATAACATTCTATTTTCTTAAAATAACTAGTATTTAGTCCTGTGTCAAGGCATGGGAAATAGATATTTTATGTATATATTTTCGTAAATTTCTATCATAAAAAAATAATTTTATAAAAATAAATTAGCTTTTTTATAACATAAATTGATAAATAAATATGTTAAGGAAATTTTATAATAATAGAATATATTTGATCTCGATATTAATTTTAGAATAATTAAGGCAAGAAAGTTTTTAAAAAATTATGTAGAATCAAAATTTTCAATTCTTTTCAAAGTAATTGATAAATATTGTAAATAAAATATTTATTTTATTATTTTATTTGAATTAAAATTTAATTTGTCTTATTTCAAATACTTAATAAATGTTTGATTCTTAATTCTTAACTTTCCTACTTATTAGAAATCTCTACTACTTAATGCGTTAAATTGGTGGGGGGGGGGGGGGGGCAATGGACAAAATTATTAACATTATCGTTATGTTGTAATAAATAGTGTAGCCCCCATAGTTTTTTTTTCTGTCCTACGAGAGTTATGTGGTTCTCTCATATGAGAGTTTGAGCTTTTTCGATTATACATTCTTCTAGTCCATACTAGGGTGTTTCTTATATCATTGTCCCTTTCTCTTTTTGCTTGATTTTTTTGTGTTCCTTTTGTATTCCAAGTACCTTGTTGGGGGGACGATTCGCTCTTTGAGTTTGCTCCAGCTTAGTGAATACCCTTGGTTCGGTAGTTCGAGTGCTTCATCGATCTCTGGATCACGATGGCGGAGAAAGAGGATTTGAGTAGCCTGAGTCATGTGCTATCATTAATAGATGAAGAGGGGATAGGGAATGATGTGTCGTTGGAAACGTGGCAAGGGCAAGCCCCCAGCGAATCCTTTTTCTTGGTGGGCAGAGTGTTAACTGGGAAGAGCTTCAACATTGTGTTTTTCAAATCCACTTTGACATCGGAAAATAGACCATTATGCAGTATGGAGATGAAAAAGTTAGAGAAGGACCGATTCTTGATGCGATTTAATCACGTTGCTAAAATGAAACAGTAAATCAGAGTGGCGCAGCGGAAGCGTGGTGGGCCCATAACCCACAGGTCCCAGGATTGAAACCTGGCTCTGATATGAGTGGCTTTTATTTGATTAGAATTTTTCTGTTTTTACACTAAATAATAAACAAATAACACATCACGTTGATGGTCAAGCATCCATCAGTGGATGTAGCTCAAATGGTAGAGTGCTCGCTTTGCATGCGAGAGGCACGGGGTTCGATCCCCCGCATCTCCATTTTTTTTTGTTTTTGTGCTTTTGTTTGTATTATATAATATTAATATCTCCTCTCAATCCAAATTCAATAATTATTTTAGTTGGAACTAGCCCAATTGTTGTCCGGTCTAGCCTACCACCAACATTTTCCAATCTTCTTCTTCGTGGTTGACAATTTGTTTTTTCTTTTACATTTATTATGACAACTAGGTGCGGTCCCCGGCTGCCCGCAATGTTGAGATTGATGTGTGTTGTATAATATGTGGCAATGCATTTCTATTGTTAACTGGGTTACAAATTAGGTGGCATCCATTTTTTTTTTTTTTGGTGGTTACAGAAGTGGTTGTGAGCGCGTGAATTTGGCATGGTTATCCCTTTCAGTTGCTTTTTGTTTTGTTGGGGGCTATGTAAAGTGGATCGTAACATTCATAGTGGTACCCAATACGCTGCCCTCTCTCCTCCGTAGCGTAAATCTTTATATCGTGGCTCATATCTTTGGGGTCATTGAGCTTTTGTTCCATATACCAATGATTTCGAGGATCCAGTCGAGGATCACAACGCATGACAACTCTGCAATAAGGAAATTTATCCCATCTGCGCAATTGCTTAAATAGTTGAACGTATGTATTCTCACTTAATGATTGTATTAAAAGATTGAAAATATCTGCATCTAAATTGTGCTTTTCTAGCAAATCTTCTGATATATCATAAGCATTATCGAGAAAGGACAATTGCAGATGTTTAGGCATTTCAATCGAAAGGTCGACAGGATTGAGTTTATGGGAAATTTGTCCGATTACTTTAACCACATATTTCCCTTGGTAATTCGTACAACATGAAGGATCCATTTTCATGCCTACAGAGGTCAAAGACAAACTATTATTGTATACACAACATCATTGTCTAAAACGAAGGCCCACATCTGAGGTTTCCACACAGAATAGAGTAAATAGAATATGATTGACATGTCGAGGTGCTAGCATTATTATGCCCTTAGCACAACAAAATGTTGAAGATTCTCAACAAAATTTATATGCTAAATAATATTCATATTTGTGAATCGGTGGTAAATCCAACGATTCTGAATGCTGACGAGAGAACAAAATCTCATTTTTTGATATTTGTTCTAGTGACTCATCTGCAAAATAAACAAGAACAATATTAAAACTTATTAAGTACTCTCCAAATAAATTGAAATGTTAATACAAAAAACAAGCTAAAAAACATATGCTTCTCAAGAGCGCTTATTTTCGTCTCTTCCTTAATATGATTTGTATGTTTCATTATCAGTAAAAAACTATACAAATTTCCAACTAAGCATAAACTCAACAAACAAATTGTATACAACCACTTGAACAAAAGATTACAAGATAAGAATGATATTAACCACCACAGTCGTAAAATAGCAAAAAATTCGGTTATACCAGCAATTACTTCAACATGTACATTAATTTACGTAAAAGAAGCATACATGACTAAAACGCAACCAAATAGACAAGGGATATTTACTATCCTATGACATACATATGCATCGAACAAATAAATTATAAGACAAATCCACAGTTCCTATATAGCAAAAACAATTTCACCAACTATATTATGTGAAAAACAATTTCGTGAACTATATCAAATGAAACATATCTTGACTGATTCTGAAAAGATCAGCTGCAAACAAAGGAAACCTAAAAGAAGAGAATTTTTTTTAAAAAAATTATTAAAATAAAATTAAATTATATAATTTACTCCCATTACACACAAAAAATGATAATTATTTCAATCAAATTAGACTACATCATGCGTGCATTACATCTCAACCTAAAACACATCTCAGATACCAATTGAATCAATTAAACACCATTCCCGCAACAGTAAGTACATATTTATTGCTTTTAATAATATATATATGGAACAATGCTAACCTTTTGTTAAGTGAGCTCCAACAATATTGTTTATAATATTTTTTGTACTCAAAGTTACACTCTCAAGCTCAATTTCAGTCGAGTATACAAGCTCTGCAAACAAAATCTACCTAATAGTTAGTCCTAACTATGCCATATACTATAGCAACGGATAAACTCTAAAGCATAAATTGCTAATAAAAATTGAATTGTGCATCTATTTTTTGTTCTTACTATATGAAATCCAAAACATATATCGAAGTTTCCATACATGTATATTTATAGTTCACATTTATAGAAATTTCTAGTTCACATTTTTTTAATGGTTAATAGGGAAAAAAAAGAACACTCTTAACATAAATAAGCTTGAACAATATTGTTTGCATATTCTTGTCGTCTTTTGAGCAGAAGAGCTTCCTTTAAAAAAAAAAAATCCAAGAACATTCTATTGTTTGTCTGGTAAATTCATAGTAGAAGTACTACTATTCTCTAATTTTGTAATTTAATAGTAAAGCTCTAGCTACAGATTTAATAACATAATTGTAAAACAAACTTCCACAGCTCTTGATCAGAACATTTTACTTTTTATTTTTAATTTTTGGCATTAGATACTCGATTTGTGGTGTTATTTGGTCTCTTTTCTTAATAGGAGTAACCTTCTAGATTTCTTAGTTTGAATTCATAAGCCTGCACAAGTATGTAAACTCTTATGATTTTTTTAATCTATAATTTATGCAATAGCTGAAATGCAATACCGCATAATAGTTTTGCCTTTGAATATCCAATCTGAAAGTTGATTTGAGTAAAGAGAATTGCGTAAAAAGTTTAGAGAAACTTCGAGAACAATAGTGGAAAGTAAGTTGATGAACGACTCCAGTTCGGATTTTTCAGTATCTCTTAGCTACATATATTTCCTACTCCTTGGCATTCTCCTTACATGCTCACCAAACAATAACCCAAATTCCCAAACAAGCACAAACCAAAAACACTAACCACGTACAACTAACTTTGACAAAGAATTACGAAATATAAACAATATTAACTACCACAGTTATGGAATGGAAACAATAGTGCTCATGATATTCTGAATAAAACACACATATAGAACCACTAGCAACCAAATTCACAAGCAATATTTACTACCTTATGACAATACAGATACAACAAACACAAAAAACATTACAAGATAGCACCACGTTCCTTATACGATAAAAACCACTTCGTCAATTTTTATCGATATTAAGTAGAGCACACCTTGACTAATTTCAAGAAAATTACACCTGCAACACAACAAACTCAAAAGAGAGAGAGAAAAAAAGCCTTAGTTATTACAATGAAATTGCACTATATCATTCACTCATATTATACCACACCCTAAAAAGCATCCCATATACTAAATTGGTTCGCTAAACACCATTCTCATGACAATAAATATGTATTCTTTACTTTTAATATATATAGCCACTTCCACCTCCTTTTAAGCAAGGTCCAACAATGTTCCCAATAACTTTTTGTATATGCTCAAAGAACCCAATAATAGAAACTCGCCCCACCCATAATCATGTCCAAAAAGCAACCTAAAATAAAAAAAATGCTAATACTACCCCTCGTAACTCAAAATAACCCAAAACAACAAAGAGCCAAAAGACCCAACAATATTCTTGGTAATACTTTCTATACGCTCAAGCAACCCAATAATAGAAACTTGCTACAACCATAAGCACATTCAACAAGCAATCTAAATCGAACAAATACTAATACTACTCTTTATAGCTCAAAATAATCAAAAAACACAAATAGCCCAAAAATCATGAGAAATCTACGTTAGAATAAATAGGCTATAAAAATAAGCTGCTCTGTCTTCCCCTTCTCTTCCTCCATTACTCCTTGCTAGTCGCCGCGCCATCGAACGGAGCCACTGCTGCTGGACGAAGCCGCCGGAGCCACTGCGCAAGATACCGACAAGTAACGTCTCTCTCCCTCTCTCTATCTCTCTTGTGTTTCCCCTTCTTTTTCCCTCTGTTTTCAGTCAAAACAACTGGGTTTTGAAAACAAAATTGATTTTTTGTTGAAGTAATTGAATTAATAGGTTATTCAACTAATTCAAATAATGGGTTATTGGCTAATTTGTATTCAAAATTTGAAAGCTAAAATAAACAACAAACAGTATTAGTACAGTTACAATATAAGTTCCAATGTAACAAGTAACTATCAATCGAGAGTTACAAACTCTAGATAAAGAGAGAAACAATAAATAATTTAACTGGCCCCTGAAGTGAGATAATGCGGTTGGTTCTAGTGGTTAGTTCGCAGTTGAACACTTCTACCAAGACCTCGTTGTAGCAATCTTAAACGTCCACTAAACACTTAGCTGGAACTACCAGTGCAACAGCAAATCTACTACCCAACAACACTTCACAACTCTACTCACTCTCAAGGAAATCTTGTGCTTGGAATCTCACTCTTCACCTCGAAAGTCCCTGAAGAAAAGAAAACACAAATATACAAGAATTATATGATGGTAAGAATCTTGATATTGAACTCAATACTCTCGTTTCAACTATAAAACTCTCACACATTCACTTGCTTAAAGGGATGAGAGTTTCCCTTTAAATAATGATAGTTCCAATGGCTATATTAATGAAAAAAAGGAAGGAGCCTTTTGTGGTCTTGATTCAAGCCTAACAAATCAAGTTCAAATAGCCATATTGAATGTAAAAGTCGAAGGAGCCGTTATGATCTTAATTCCAGAAGAATAAATTAAGTTCCAGATTGTAATTAAGGCAATTTCTAGATGTCATTAATGTATTCAAATCATTCCAAGTCAAACTTATCAAAATAATAAAGATATGATCTTAATTTCAGCAGAATGAATAAAGTTCCAAATTGCAATTAAGGCAAGTTCCAGATGTGATTAATTTATTCAAATCATTCTAAGTCAAACTTACCAAAATGATAAAGATATGATCTTAATTTTAGCAGAATGAATAATGTTCCAGATTGTAATTAAGACAAGTTCCAGACGTGATTAATGCATTCAAATCATTCCAAGTCAAACTTACCAAAATAATAAAGATGTGGAGTATAATAATATGAAAGGCAATCGGTCAATTTCCAAAATAATATTAAGGAAGGATATTAATCAAATCTTATTTTTTCCAAACAAACGTGTGATGATATAAAGGAAGGAAATAATGTTTGTTAGGAAATCATTTGAATTTGAAATCAAAAGTACATCAAATATCTTTTCGGTATTAAGGAAAAATATTAATAAATCAAGTCTTATTCTTTCCAAACATGTAATAATATAAAAGAAGAAAATAATATTTTGTTAGGAAATCATTTGAATTCGAAAATCAAGAATACATCAAATATCTTTGAAATATCAAAACATACCTTAGTTGTACCAAAGAGGTCAACACAAAGCATCATTTTTAGGAGAACATGAAACGCTTAAGGTGGCGGATGGTTGAACAATAATGGCCGACGGGTGGAGGGATAGAAAAGGGAGGTCTTTGATTAACTTTTTGGTGAATACTCCTAAAGGCAACATGTTTGAAGAATCTGTTGATGCATCGAGCTACTCTCACACTGGTCAGAAAATGTTTGAGTTGCTTGATGGGTTTGTGCAGCGTGTGGGAGAAGAACATGTTGTTCAAGTGGTCGTTGACAGTGCAAGTTCTAATGTTCTAGCAGGTCAGTTGTTGACGGAGAAATACCTGCATTTGTATTGGACTCCACGTGTTGTACATTGTTTGGATTTTATGTTCAAAGACATCTTTAAACTCCGTAATTTAAAGAGAACACTTGAACGGGCTATTTCAGTCAACGGCTACATCTACAATCATACTCAAGTGTTGAATATGATGAGAGAATTCATCGGTCACAAGGAAATGGTGAGGACTGCGAAGCCTCACTTTGCAATAGCTTTCTTGACATGAAGTCGTTTCCATAAGCAAAAGGCAAATTTGAGAAAGATGTTTACCTTAGATGAGTGGAAAAAAAGCAAGTTTTCTAAAGAGCATGCAGGTAAGAATGTGACAAGGATCATGTTGATGCCTATTTTTTGGAATATCATCAGTTATGCTATGATGTTTGCGGGGCCTCTACTTAGAGTTCTTCGATTGGTAGATGGTGAGAAGAAACCTCCAATGGGGTATATTTATGAAGTGATGGATAGGGCTAAGGAGGATATCGCTCGTGCCTTTGGGAATAGTGAAGTATTTGAAGAAGATTTTCAGTCTAACTTGTAGCTCCTCTGGTGATGAGCACAATTGGAGTGTATTTGAACATGTAAGAAAAATAAAAAATATCCCATTATGGTTTAAAATGCAAATATTACAAATGCTCCCGAAGAACATTAAGTGACTTTTACATATTATTTATTTTGCAGCTCCATTCCAAGAAAAGAAACTGCCTGGAGCAACAACGACTAAATGATTTGGTTTTTGTTAAGTATAATAGGTCTTTGTTGCATAGATATGATAAACGTGACACCATCGATCCTATTATCTTAGAGTCTCATACTTTAGATGATAGCAATGAGTGGTTGTTGGGGAGAATGGAGCCAAGTGAAGAAGATGATGGTCTAGTGTATAGCGATGATGATTTAACTTGGGGAGATGTGGCAGATGTAGTAGGACCTAATGAGGATCCTTATAGTTTTAGGTCTCGAGACTATCGATCCACTCCTGCGTCTACTTAATCGAGGAGATCGAGAGCACCTAAATCAATGGCAACTATTTCTAAGGGAAAAGAAAAGGTCACACCACCAACAAAAGGAAAAGGAAAGGCTTCAACCACCTCTATGTTGCCTGTTATTGATAAAGATGAGGGGGAATTTGAAGATGAGGAAGAGCAGGAAGAGAAAGATAATGAATGTTATAAATCTTGTTCTAGAGAGAGTGGGGAAGAGTCAAATGGGGATGATGATTTAGATGATATGTAGTGTGTGTATAGGTGAAGCACTTAATTTTAGATATTAGGTTGTTTCTTAGGATCTTATATTTATATTTGCATGCTTGTGTTGAACAAAATAAGTAACATTCCGTGTTATATTTTTAGGTCTTATTGTTTATGTGTTTTATTGTTACAATCTATTAGTATTTTTGAATTAATTTGATATATATATAATTTTTACATGGTGCACTTTTTTTAAAAAGCGCGCTCTTCGCGCTGTAGCCCCAAGGAACCTTTGAGCTATTTTGCGCTTTGCGCCCTAAATAACTATGTACTTGCCAAAAGTGGCTCGGATTCAAAAAGCCTGAGTGTGAAAGTTTCTGTACACTTGCGCAAAAGTATGATGATACAATGAGTCAACAACCTTGTTGTATCTCAAAACTAAAGAAACTTCAGGATTTTGGCAATTGTATGTAGGTCAGTTCTTTGACTCTCATTTCAAATTAGCAATATTGCTTGATCTGGTTACATAAATGGTGTACTTCAAAGTCAATGCCTAAGAGGAATCATGGAAAAAGCAATCCACGAAGACTACTAAACAATACTTCCTTTACTAAAAAAGCTATCTTAAACGCAACCCAAATTTTTATTACCTCAAATCGGCTGATATTATAATAATTATTTTAAAAAATAGGCAAGAAAATCAGTATCTAGCAGCAAATGGACCAACTAATACTATAAATACAAATAGATAAATAAAAAAATACCAAAAATAATGAGGGACAAAAAAAATCATGACGCCATATGCGCAATCACATATGAGGAAGGGAAAAAGAAAAATTAATAAGAGAACGAAAACCAAATAGATGAACAACTAAAACCCCAAAATCAAAGTTAATAGAAAAAATATGTTTCTAATTGGCCAAAAAAAAAAACACCTCACCCAATGTACAGCGTAATCACATGAAAAATACACTGGCGATTGAGAACAAATACAATAACACAAAACTAATTAATCGTGAGAGCCAATAAAGCAAATTGAAACAACTGCTAATCAATTAACGGATGCATTTAACAAAAACAAGTAAATTTCACCCAAAAAAGAAAAATGATATCAATATCACATGATATAAAAAAAAATCAGCCTAAACAAAACACGAAAAACACGAACGCGAATAATCGGTTATCAGATAACTCAGATGAATGATCGTTGGTGACTGGTTTTCGTCTATAGATAGTTAGATCAACATGGCATATGAATAAAAAAAATGTAGAGAGAGAATAAAAAGTGGGTGGGTAAAATGTGAGAAAAAGCGGTGAAATATATGTATACAACGTCGTTTTCTTATAAAGGCAGGAATCCATTGCAATTGATTGGCTTAATGGATGGTGCAACCGGGAGACAAAATTAATTACACAGCAGTCCACCACTCTTATACATATGTGTAATGTAATAACATATATATGTATATTGAATATGACCACAAAACAACCGTTACCTTTTCTTTGGATACAATAAAAAGTATTAAATAAATAGTGCTTACCCTGCGCGAAGACACATGAAATAATACTTTTATTTATATATTTTAATAAATTGAACATAGATAAATTAATAAAATTTTAAAATTATATTATACAAAAATAATTGATAAATTAGTGTTAATATTGGTTACTATGTCTAATATCTCGTACTTTATGTAGAGTTTATTTTCTTTGGGAGCTTCTGATAAAAGGTAATTTTGTAGCACCTAACATTAGATACGGTTTTAATTAATTGCTGTGTATTTAAATTTCACTTCAACGAGTTAAAATATTTTATGTTAACCTATAACCCTCTTAGTTTGACGCTAATTTGTTTCTAGTGTATAGTAGTTTGTATATCTTTGTTATTTGATGATAAATGATTGTAATAGTTTTTTCTTTATTTGAAAATTTGAAACATTTGATTGATTATAATAGATCATTAATGTAATAGACTAACCCTATCAAAAAAAAATTACAAATATTTATTTTGAATTATCAAAACTATGATACTTACCTTTTTCCACCCTCCTCAATTATTTTTTTGATGGAAAGGAAACCTTTTTATTAGCCTTAGCAATTATTACTCAAAGACATACGCTTTGCTAATGTCTAGCTTGAGAGACATAAATCCAGCCTTACCTTTTGTTTGCATTTCAAGAAGTGATTAATCTCAAAAGCGATTAAAACGTTATTAGTGATAAGGCAATTTGGGACAAATGCGGACTGCGTGGGGGAGATGATTTTATGCAAAAGGAGTTTAATCTCATCACAATTTTGTAAAGTACATTACATAGGCTAATTGGTCGGAATTGAGTTACGTATTGAGGACTCGACACTTTAGGTATCAAGACAGTATGAGTGTAGTTGATAGAGCGCATACTAACACAATCATTAAGATAAGCTAACACACACGCAACAATATCGCTTCCAATATAATTCCAAAATTTTTGAAAAAGAGGGGGAGGGAGGGGGGGCGCATACTATCGGGGCCAGGAGATTTAAGAGGGAACGTCTAGCCAATAGCAGTCAATACCTCATCGGGATTAATGGTTCCTCCAAATGAGCTTGCATCTCCGCATCGACCCTCGGTTCAACAATGTCAAGGACTCATCAATCTCAGAATCCGTCGGCCACCTAGTTTCAAAAGTAGACTCAATGTGTTTTGATATAATCTTCGTGAAATAGACCCGAAATCCAATTCTGACTTCTCTGACGAGAGGCTTGCATATGAAAAAACCTAGTATTCGGTCCCCTTCCCCTTCCCGTAACCACAAGGCCTTACCCCTTTGCTTCCACATACTCTCTTCGTTGTGTGATAATTCCTCAAGTTCCTATCTAACATTGCTTTCCTCTAACTTTGAATCTGCAGATCGCTTGCCTCTTCTAAGTTGTTCAAGTTTCACTTCCAGTGCTGAAATTCGATGTTTGGGGTTTGTTCTCATCCTCCGACTCCAATGTAGTAATCCCAGTTTGCAAGTTTCCAAGCTGTTTGGTTGTTCTTTCCGTTACTATTAAATTTCATCATCGCGGTTTCCATCTCTCCTCAATAACCGGCCTGTAATCCTTGAGAGTTAGCCACATCACCTCAAAACGCCATGGTTTATGTCCGACATGACTATGAACCGGAGCTGGAGTGAGTTCAATATAAAGATATGAGTGATCTGAGTAGCATGTTCCAATGTTGGAGACTTTAGCCAAGGGAAAGTGCCTCACCTAATCCTCCAACACCAGTAATCATTCCCTAATTGTGAACGGTTCAGACGGATTGTTACACCAAGTAAATCGTTCCCCAAAAAAACCCAAATCGTGAAGTTTAGCCTCCTGCATGGCTTCTCGAAATGAGGAAATTTGAGCTGGTCATCGTGGATACCCGCCCTCCTTCTCATCACTCTTCAGTACCTTGTTAAAATCGTCCGCGCACAGCCATGGGCTAGAATTGCGATTTTTGAGTTGGTGGAAGCATTGCCACGACAAGTAATGATTTTGAGTAGTCGGATCACCGTAGAACCCCCGTAAACCTCCAATTAATTCTGCCATCATCATGCATGATGTACGCATCAATGAAATATTTAGAGTAACCAAGCAAACTAACGTGCACCTATTTGTCCCATAATAGATCGATACCTCCGCTGCGTCCTCGAGCTTCTACATATACACCAAAAAACCATACTTGATCTTGAGTCTCTCAAATTTATTTCGGTTGCACTTCATCTCAGAGAGAAAGATCACGGAGGGGGTGATATTGCTGGATATACCTATCCAGACCTCGAATTACCCAGGGACCCCCAAACCCTTGACAATTCCAACAAAGGAGGATCATTGGTCCCGACGAGACTGCTTCGCAGTCATCGCCGCTATAGAATCAGTGGTTTGTTGGGTCTCTTGCATGTGTGAGGAGTGGTCCATAGATGCCTTGGGGATGATGGTTTTCTTTGATCTAGATACTTTCACTTTAGTCCGTTTAGAATTCTCACTGATGGGAGTAACCGGAGGGATAACCTGGGTTAAAGGTAAGGCTTTGGTCATGGGCTGGAAACGGTTTGTAGGTTGTCGAAAGTATTTGGGCTATGTGGGATAGGTGGTTTATTTGAGACAATTGGAACTTGGGGCGAATCGGTGGTATGGTAATGGGTTGAATTGACGAGGTAGGTGGTTCGGGTATTTCCTACTGTAAGGGCGAGGTGACTTGGGCCGTGGTGTAATATGTCTGGATGGGGAAACACTTGGAATTATTAAGAGGGATTAGGATGATCTTTCGAGGGTTGATGTTATGGTTTGAATTGGCGCATAATGTAAGTTGGTGTACGGAATTTGGAATAATGTACAAACGCTGGCTCCATGATTGAGTGAAGTGGGAGGCCAGGCAGTAATGGGCAGGAATATAGTGCTATGGACTCAAGTCTGGCGTAATTACGGACATGGGGGAATATGGTAAGAAGGTATAGAATATTGGAAGACGGAGTATTCTGTATATCAAATCAGAGCGCCCCTCAAAGGATCATTGCGTATAGTGCCATCCATGGGATTTGAGTGAGTTGGAGGAGGTGTTCTCTCCTTTTTCAAGCACAAATTTCGGTGGATGTTTACTATTCTCTCCTTTTCAAGCACAAATTTCGGTGGATGGTTACGATTTCCTTGGCCACAGAAAACATGTTTAGGCAATTATCTGACCCGTGGAGGTGCTCGGGAGCCAGGGACGCATAAGGTGTATCGTTTCCCGGGTCCACGAAACTGTCTATAATTTGCCGGTGGGCAAATACTTCTAGAATGTGAGAACAAATCCCGCATAGATAACAGAAACTCTGTAGGTTCTCATAGGTAAATGTGACTAGAGTTCAGTTCCTATCAGCCCACGAAGTCTTAAACCACATTTCAGTGGAGTAGTGATAGCACGCTAACCCGAACTCGCAAACTATCCCCCCACATCTACCACTAGCGTTGAGATCCACATCCTTGAAATGTCCAATCTGTTTCCCACATACGGTAGCCATCTCTCTAGTCTTTTGCTTACGAGAGATTAAATCGCAGCAAGAATACGTCCTTCTCTAACGTTTTTCATCTCCATCCCACATGGTGTCTAATTGCCGATGTCATAGTGGATCTGAAAAACTTCAAGTTGAACTCGTTCCCCGATTAACACTCTGCCCAACAAGAAAAAGGATTCGCTTGGGGCTTGCCCTTGCCACGTTTCCCGACGGCACATCATTCCCTATCCCTTCTTCATCATATGAATGATAGCGCACAACCAGGCTACTCAAATCCTCTTCCTTCTGCCAATCGTGAACCAAAAGAGTCAAGCACGGGGAGGGGAGCAGCGTCTAACTGCCGAACCAAGGGTATTCACTAGCTGGAGCAAACTCAAAGAGACGAATCGTCCCCCCAACAAGGTACTTGGAATACAAAGGAACACAAAAAATCAAGCAAAAAGAGAAGGGACATGATATAAGAACACCCTAGTATGGACTAGAAGAATGTATATCGAAAAAGCTCAACTCTCATA